>JAPYYV010015308.1:0-10542 GCA_030522625.1 Copidosoma aretas
ATAAATAAAAAAAAAAAAAAACAAAAAAAAAAAAAAAAAAAAAAAATTGGCCTCAACAGTTATAGGCAGTCAAATTTGCAATGGGTTCTCGGACTATAATACTGCACGTGGTGTGGGACAGTAATCAAGATATAATGAAAACGATGAATAATTAGTTTACTATAAGTTAACCACACACACTCTCGCACACAAATATACATACTGCGAGCAGTGTTGGCTCGGTGGTTAGCGTGCTAGTCTTAGAAACAACACTGTTCTAGGGGTCGAGTGGTTCGATTCCGGGTGAAATACACTCAGTTTTTTTCGGAGCTGTTTTCATCGGGAAAAGTATTCTTGACACCGACTGTATAAACACTTCGCTCTACGAGCTGTTTATAAAAAGTACCTCACCGCACCAATAATGTCAAAAACCGTACCGATAAAATAAAAGATGTTAATAATACTTCGACAAAACGATTGTACTCAATATATGTAACATTTAACCACGTAAGAAATGTACACGATACTGCGAATTGAATATGTAATGTTAAAAACTGCCTCATGCGAGTAAGGCTATATGTACTAAGTTTACAATAAAGCCTAAAAATATACATACTCATACGCAGGAAAAAATGCACATGTACCTAAAATATTCTTTTTTTATGTAATATGTAAGAAATAAGAAACAACTGAAAAAAATGTGTATATTATGATTTCCTTCTTTTACCGATCAACCAAAAGTCTTTTTACTTCTGCGAAACGATCGGCCGACATTTTTTGTTTGTTTGCACACGATACTTTGTAAATCTTTAATCGTAAGAGAAACACTCAAAATCTCAAAATGGTCAATCCCATTGTAATTGTCGTTTATATAAGTGCAGTAATTAACAGCTACTTTGGGCGTTTTTTTAACTTTGAGCGTTTGCTGATGTGTAAGGTGAAGTCCATCCAGAGCATGTTAAGTTTAAAACTAGAAACTGATAAAATTGTTCAATACTTTTATGCAAAAAGTTGTACAGTTTATTAAGCCTTACGTGATTCACTAACTCTCTTCTATCTACACATGCTACATTTATTAATACAATATGTAACATATATTCGTCTAACAGTTCGAGTACTTAAGTTACTCAAATAGGTGCAACTAGTTTTTGAGCTTCGGTGTAGTCTGGAAAAGCCGTGTAAGTCGATATTATTCAAGAGCTCATAAAAACGAAGTACTCTAATTGAAATCAATGAAATGAACTTAAGTTTTTAAAATCCTAACGCACTCCTGCCACCCGTATCTAGTCGATTTTCAACGCAGCACTTACACTTCATCGCACCAGTCTCTCAATTTTATCAAGCGCAAACGCGATTCTATATACATTCTGCGTATACAAGAAAGCCAAGACCGGCACCGCGAAGCCGGGACACCGCGCATCGATACAAACTCTCGGTCACCCGTCAAGCCACCGTCCGCTTTCATTATCAAGTTCCACCGCACGAGCCTCGCCTCGCTTTCAGCCAAGATATTCGCGCGCATGGACAGGCGCACATCAGCTGAAGCACGAATCCAGACGAGTGGCGCGCAACACGTCTCCGATCAGCTGACCTACAGCTGCGGCGGTCGGGGGGAAATATATAATGAGACACTTTTACCGCGCCGGATCTCGCGCATCGGGATTCCAGCGCTCGGTCGGCCGACGCCTTGCAGCGCGTCTGGAAATCGTGAGATTTTCTTGTCCGTGGCCAAGGGCAGGCGCGACCGCGGGGCGGCGACGGACAATTTATTCGTGCACGCTAGTCTGCGGTCGGCATTCTTATTTCGCAGAATAGGACTGACTGGGATTCGTATTAGTTCGTTAGTTGGTATCCATAGTTGAGCAAAAATAATCATATCCCTATTGTTCTAAAAGTGTGTAAGTGTATGTCTCTTGGTTGAAAAGGACATTAGACTCGGATAAATGATTGTTGGCGTTGCTGCTGTGTTATTTGATCATTTATGAGGATATAACAAGGTTATTTCTCTTGATAGAGGCATCAAATATTATTTTGCGGAAAATAGATGCAACAATCATAAAATTTAACTAACGGAAGTCTTATTTGTAACATATTGTTGTGATGGTGTAAATATTTTGAAATACCATCAAACATAGTATTGCACTGTGCAACCAAAAAGTTTTGGGAAGAATCTTACCTCTTCTGCTGTTTTACACTGAACCCTTTTTTGATCCAGAACAAAAATTCTTGTTGCCATGCAGAATTCATGGTTAATATAAAAACAAATTTAAATGATCGTTATCATAGCCTACAGTTCAAATAATTAAACGTTTCATGTTTTTTCATTCATGTTTTTTACTGATTGTTCTATCACCTATTCTGCAAAAAGTTCTGATAAAATGAAAAATTCTGGCTTCATTATTGAATCTGCCAAACTCCCAAAGTACTATCAATTACCGGCAAGAATTTAATATTATTTCAGTCCAATTAATAATTATCTGTAACTACTTTCACGAAAGAAAGAACTTTTTATCATAAAAAGAATGAGATTGGAGAAATGCATTACATACATTAATACCAGAAATAATTCGCGAAAGTAAAAGTATAATAGAAAAACTATTGCTCACAAGTGCTGTTATGATATTCCTCAATTTAATATTGTCTTTTCGTCATTTACGTTTTGTGACTTTATAAATGACATACGTGTAAGTTACGTAAGTTTTATGGTGATGCTAAATACTCGCGTCCTTTCCTGTTATTGTTTTGGAATAATGTAATTTCCGCCTCGATTAGAAATTCCATGTTTCATGGCATTTCGCATTAATTCTTGGAGAAAGCGGAATGAAACTTCGCCGTTAAGCAGTTGATCAGCAAACAAAGGCGAAACCAACAACTTATGCAAATAGAGTATACAAATATTAAAATTAATTTTCTGGTCAAACGTAACGTTATAAGAAGTACGCACACAATGTATAGTAGTCGATGAAGATTATAAACACTTTGCGTAAGATTTTAACGGTATATTTTTAATATTATATTTGTTCACACTGTTGTTTCCTTGTTGATAGATTATTTACAAGCATGATAAAAGTTTAAATAATGACTACTCTAAAACGTCGGAACTCATGTTATACACATCTCGCACCGACTGCGTCATATTATCGAGAATGGGATGTATTTTCGCAACAATTTTTACAAATTGTACTATCTTATGATGAAAGATTGATTGTCTCGTGAGTGCAGCCTTCTTATTCTTTGTGTGATGGGTCGAGACTGGTCAAGAGCAGGTAAATTTGAAAGTGAGATTGTAAAAATCGCATAGAAAATAATATAAATCAATTCTGTTTGATGTTAGATTAAATTTTGATTAAATGCGTTGCGTGCAGGGGGTGGATCCCAGTGATCCTACATCCTAATCAAATATTAAACGTTTCTTTTATTTGTTTGCTCTGAAGATCAGATGACACGTAGAGAGAAGCAAAAACCCTTCCTGCATGCTCCAAAAACATTTGTTTACACACTCATGATCAATACCAGCTGCGTCAGTATCCATCGATGAAATCATTCCCTTTCACGATTGCTCCACCGTGTGTCACGTACTACCAGCTTGTATTCGTATTACACCGACACTTTACTAAATTTTTCGACATATTTTTTCTCGTCATGCGTACTTTGACTCGAATAACAACGGAGACGTGCAAAGATGGATCGCCAGAGAGAGAGAGAGAGAGAGAGAGAGAGAGAGGGAGGGAGGAGATCACGTTTCCACACGTGCTGCCGACCAATCGTCACACCGTAAAGGTATAATCAGAACAGCGGTTCGCGGTCGCACACAAGCTCCACACGCACGTGCCCGACTCGCTTACCTTCACCTAGACCTTTCTCGCGCGCAAGAAACCAGAGCCGGCTGCTGCTGCTGCGTACTACTGCGAGCAGCGGTCGCAGAGGGGATTTTGATATAAAAGGACTCATCCGGAGTTGCTCGCCTATCAGAGGGACCACGCCGCTTTGCACCACTCGGTGGCACTGTTTTCGACCGCCCAACGCAGAAGCTCGCGGGGCAGCTGGGAAGTACACCATGCGGCTCTTGGTCAGTTGTTACTCTTTATCAAATCATTTTTGTTCATCTTCATCGCGTAGGTTTCGTATACCTCAACGCGGTATACTCCGAGTGATTTTTGTTACTTCGTGGCTGATACATGTACCCACTTGTACGATAGGTATCGACCAGTACATCGATATTGACTTTTTTGGTTCCCATCACGCCCAGTAATACACCCAAATTACACTCGTTGAATACATTACGATTTCACTGGAAAACAAAGCAGTTTTCTAGCAATGTCCATTTTTAAATTCCACATCAACGCGTTCGTATCCTTGTCAACAGTTGATCATTGGACTACTGGCCACACTGTCGGCCGTGTCGTGCAAGGTCAGCCAAGCACACCGCCGCGAAAATGGCCCACCGCGAAGATACAAGGACACGAAAAACAAGCGAGGAATCGGCGACTACCCGTTCGGGCTCCACTACGGTGGCCCATCCTACCAGAACTTCCAGTCACCGCCATCTACCGGAGCATCCTCTTTCGCCCCGGGTATCCCGAGCTTCGGTAGCTACGGAGGCGTCAGCGGCGGACCCCAGCTCGGCTTTGCCCCCGGTCTGATCGGCCTACCGTCGCAGGCATCGCCCAGCTTCTCGACCCTAGGATCCGGCCTGGGTGGCATAGGTGCCTTCGGTTCCCTCGGGCAACCCCTTGGTCCTGGCTACCATCTCCCATCGTCGGACATCAACTTGGCTAGCCTACTGGGCGGCTCGTCGGGGGGCCAGGGTGGCTATTCGACCTCCGGCCTCAGTCTCCTGTCATCCGACAAGGGTGGCCCGGTAACGTTCTCCGCCCAGTCCCCCGTATCTGGACAGCCGCAGCACTCGTACACGCCCATGTACGCGTCGTCGTCCCCGTTGGGATCGAGCAGCTACTCTAACCCCGTGGTCTTCGGGTCCTCGCACGTATCACCCGGCGGTCACCTCCAATCCTACGGCCAATCCTCGTCCAGCCTGGGCCACGGCCTCTCCCTCTCCTCCCTGACATCCGGAGGCGCGGGTATAACCTACGGCTCCCCGTCGATGCTATCGTCGCCGTCGTCGTCGTCCTCGATGATGCCGGCCGGCGACTCCGCGGCCCACGCGGTCACCGGCAGCTACGTCATAGCCCAGCCGGGCGGATCGTCGGCCAGTTACAACATTCCGGTATCTGCTCTCTCATCTTCATCATCCTCAAGATACGCACTGTCTATCCCGACTTCCTCTTATAGTTCGGCATCTAGTTATCCCGGAGGAAGCGCCAGCGGAGGATCATCCGCGTCGCCCTATAGCCACCAGTCGTCCCTGTCTTCGGCAACGCACTCGTCCCTCCCGGGCTCGCAAGCCGCGGGAGGCTACTCCGTGAAGTACGCCCAGATGCCGTCGGAGGGAGCCGACGCCCAGCACAGCGCCACCTACGGCAGCGGCTCGTATCGGGGCGCCACCGGGACGGGCTATCAGCTCTACCCGAGCGACGCCGGCAAGCCCCCGGGCGTCCCGCTGACGAGCTACGGCACTCCGGCCGTGCCCTACTCCATCCCGTCCACCAGCTACGGCACCCCCGCCGGCGGTCGGTACGTTTCCGGGGCGTCCTACAACTCCGTCCCGGGCTACGCCTCGCCGTCAGCCGGCTATCCCTCCGCGAACGGCTACGGCACGAGCACGGCCTACCAGACGGATCCCGGGTACAAGAATCCGGGCGGCAGCCGCGAGTCGTTCGCGGGCTCGACGCACGGGGGCGCCAGCGGCGAGTCGTCGAGCGAGGACAGCGCCGCTTCCAGTTACCGGCATCTCGAGTCGATGGCCAACTCGATCGAGGGCTACGGCGCGCATCAGGTGTACTCGGCCACGGGGGACCTCGGCGGCGCCTACTCGGGCCTGTCGCCGCGCTACATCCGGCATCCCGCGGGCGGGACGTCGTACGCCGCCTACCCCGAGGGCAACGACGAGTTCGCGGGTGGCGGCGGCGGTGGCGGCGGCTCGGGTTACGACACGATCTCGTACTCGGTGCCCGGCAGAAAGTAAACGGGCGACGCCTGGGATGATTCTGTTGTCACGCGTATGCTTGTGCGTCCGTATGTATATTCGTGAGCGCATCAGGAGGACGGAGAGTTGTCCGCGAGCAAGGCCGGCCCTCCTGATCCGCTCATTTTCGCACGGGAGACGGGGACAAGCTCGCCGTCGCGATTTTACTCGGATGGAAGCGTTTCGAAGCGTCGCTCGACTTCTTTCGCGCGGAGCGTGATTTTTCCGGGAGCCTTCGTCCTCGCTCTCGCGCCCACGTTCTCGGCGACGGAGTGCAGCTGCACGCGTTGAAATCGCTAACCTATTGCAACTCATTGCGTTGATCCGTCGATTTTTGATTGCTGTGTCGCGCCATACGTGTAATATATGTTTATAATGTTTTGTAATAAAATGTTTTTCGTACAATCACTCGTCCTTCATTGATTCATCGACCAAGTACCTATCATCCTACAACAAACGATGCAATCTCCATCGTGCAAAATTTTTAATCGATTCTGATGTCATTTTTTTGTTCTCTCGCTTTTGCAAAGGTAATCGTTTTTCGTACAATATCGGAGCGAATTTCCCTCGAACTGTTTCTGAGTGAAAATAATTTTTCCAACTTTTCACCCTTGCGTCGAAACTCGGAATCTCGTGTAAAAACTTCCTCGGTCGAAAGTTGAATTAAAAAGTAATTCGCCTGAAATTCGTAAAGCACGCGAAAAACTTCCAGCCCAGCGGCGAAAGCAAAGACCGGTGGGGCTTATTTTTCTTCCCCGAGTCATGCTGTTTCTTTTTCATTGCAGCAAAGAAAGTACGCGGACGAGTTTGCGGGTAGCGGTCGAGCCGCGACTCGTCCTTCCAGCCGAACGAAGGGGCAACGCCCTTATGTCTCCATCCCTGCTTGCTCCTGCTTTCGGCCGATGGCAAAAAGCTCGTCTTACTGCTCCACTCTCGCTTGCACTCGGGCTTCTACTGTTCTACGGCGTCGTCGTCGTCGTCGTCGTCACCCGGCACGTTCGATTTCAGTATTAGAAAGTTGAGCGAGTTCACCTGGGGGATCTCGTTTTTCAAGCTCACCTCGTGCGTTGTGCTATTTCGAGCAAAAAATCGATTCCAGGGATTGAATTACACGTTGGGAACGGCTCACTTTCGTCCGTCCGCATCGAATCGCCCGTGAGAGGATTCTGATACGAAACTGCCCGCCAATCATACTTTATTTGCATTTTCTCGTCTATTAACGCGATTGAAGCTCATGAGGGGAATACTCGTGGCGTTTCGATAAGAAGATCGATATTTCACACGACTCAATAAATTGGGCCACCAGGAAGATCACATCTATCTTGATAGCAAGCTGCACAAAATATTGTTTTTAATTATTCATGCAAAATGTCTATACTTATACATTTTTATCGTTTAATTAATTAAACTATCAGTAGATAAGTTTTATATGTAAAAAAAACCTTGACTTTTCAACAATTGAAAAATATCAACCTGCGTATGAGAGAAATTTTCTGATTTGAGATGTGTACATAAACATACTGGTGTGCTGATCAGAAACAGGTATTCACGTAACAGGCCAAGAGACGAGAGAAATAAATTCCTTTGTCACGAATTTCTGAAAGCATTTTTGAATCAACAAAATATAATGAGTTTAATAGCTCGCTGCTAGAAAATAGTTCCATACATGGCAAGATATGGTGGACTTGTGTGAACTATAGTGCCGTTTCATCTACTTTCATCTAATTTACCACTAATGACGTAAAATAGCTATTTAATAAGAATTACAACGTTCAATGCTGCTCTCTTATTTGATTTAATAATGATTTTGCAGGCGCAGTTCAACAAATCTTACAGCTGCGCTTAGGCTTTTACTCTGATTTGTATACATCTACGCACGCGTTAAAGCGGGAATGAAACGTGCGGCACGTCAAAAATTAAAAAAAATGATTGTAATTGCGCGCGAAGAAAATTGAATTCGCTTCGCTCATTTATACATTTCCACTTATGGCTATAATACGTTGTGTGTTACTATTTCATAAATTTTACAATCATAAATGGAACCAATTCTCTCAAAAGCTGTTTTGCAAACTTATTCCATATTGATATTTGGATTAAATCGTTTGGACGATAAGATGAAACTAAAGATTTGATAAGTCTTTCAATCATGTCCTGGAAATAAGTCCTATCGAGTAATAGAAATTGTAAAAACAGCGGAATTGTTTTACGATAGTATTTTATCTCAGTTATACACACGGATAGCCAAAAATATTTATACATATACCGTATAGCTGAGGCAAAAAAAAATGATTTCAAGGTTCTGGAATATTGTTAGGCTAATAGAAATGTTTCATATTTATTTGAGTCCACTAATTAATTCCTACAATACTTCAAAGTAAGTTGTAAAACTGTACTCATCCAACTTCGAGATTGCACTCTTCGCTATTTAGATTACTCAAAAAATGTCCGAAGTACTAGAAAAAAGTTTAATAGTTGTCAAAACTACATAGAACACGACGCAGTTTCTTTTGAATAATGTGCTGCGCTGCAAGAGGAGAGAAAACAACTCTGGAGAAGCAATTACGTCCGTGCTCCGAGTCCGTAGCCGTGAAATTACTCATGTGTCATGACCTATAGAAAAGCGGTCTCATTATTAGTATTTTCATTAAAAAAAAATATCCAGCTACTGAAATGGAGAAGTTTAAGCTAATCAATCGTTGCGGTCATTGATGGCACGGTCATCAGAACTTAAATCATAAACTTGATGTTATGAAAATTATTGATAAGCAATACGGAAATTATATGTATCAAAGATCAATACTAGTATCAGTAATGTACCATTTAACTTGAACTTGGATATTTCCCTTATCACATAAAAACAATTTAACCATCAGAAACAGAGAAATGCTTGATATGATTGTAATGCTTTTTAATGGATTGATTTTACATGATGCACCATACGAAATATCAAGCGCGAACGATTTATACGTAAGAGTAGTAGGTAGAGTGCATACATCACGTAAAAATTCATTTGCCTAATTGCGTGACTCTAAATGTACAAATCTGTGTACATTAAGTGACTATAGCCACATGTTTGAGATATGGGCGCATTCTTTACTCGGAAGCTGCACGCCCATTCACAAAACTCGTTCCTTTCTCCGTTTATTTGCAGATGGATGCGCTCATGCGTTTTTCCGTTTGCTTCACTTGATTGATGAGCGCATATATATACTTGTAAGCGCACTTATTACAGAGCTGTAAGCATAAAAGAAATTATGCTTCATTTTTGTTTTCTCGGTACGTTCATGCAATAGCCATTTGGATATTCACTATTGAAAATACTTGTGCCATACATTATTGATAATATACTTATAACCAGAAGTTACAATAAATCATTCGTCGGTAATTTTATCTATTATCTGAATTTTTCCGAATTTATTTATATTTACAACATAAATAATAATTATTTTGTAACCTTATCACCCAAATCATTTAGTCATAGATACATGAATAGCTCAGAGGAAATAGGTGATGGATTTTCTTACAAGAGAAGAAACGAGACTTCTGCATGTACGGAGAGAGTTCCTCTGAAAATAATTTTTTTTTGTGAGTTCAGGATTGAAAGTGTGACCTGAAAATAATTTTTTTTTGTGAGTTCAGGATTGAAAGTGTGACTTATATTAACACCCGAGTGAATGACGTATTTCTTTTTTATAAGTCAATGGCTCGTCTTACCCCCACTAGACTGTTTCTACTTATTTTGCTATGTCTCCGCTCTTCGACGATTCGGCTTACCATATTTAACTGTTTCTTACGGAAGCCCGGTCACGACACCTGTATGCTAGCAAGCGAACGTGCAAGCGGGCTTAAATGCGTGCACTTTAATTACAGATCCCAGGGACAGAGTTGATGATTTAAAAAAGTGAATGATTTAAACCCAGTAAGAGTTGTCGGCTTAACTCTTCAAGAGTATATGCAATTCAAAAAAAGCGATGAGTTCGTGATGAAATATGCAAGGAACTTCATTTTACCTGAAGGTCAATACTTGGACAAGCTGTTTAAATCCCTTGATGATGTTGATTACATGCCCATTGAATTATAATTACTCATGTTATAAATGCTACGTACTATAATATATAATGAAACAAACATACCTGTGTAATTTTTAGACGCATACATACACGGAATGATTGGAATAATATAATAATAATATAACATTGGCTGTTTCATTTTTGTCTTCACATATCTTGATAATTACATCTCTAACTGGAACTATAATTGGTAAACTGTAATGTATTAACCTAACATTATATTTAACTGCAAAAACCAAAGCTTATCACCCTGAACCCGTAGTCTCTTAAAACGAGAGGCAATATATTATTATTTACTCTAAAGCAATCGAATTGAGTATTATACGTATTGACTGTGTATAAAGTTCATTATTAAATGTAAACTTTAATGTATTAAATATCAAGTTTTCGTAATTTACTTTTGATTTT
>JAPYYV010015312.1:0-13122 GCA_030522625.1 Copidosoma aretas
CTAGACTAGAGAGAGTAGAGAGACGCCTTGCGCATGCGTCTGGCTAGACCACCCTATGTATAGATATACATCATTAACTTCACGAGTCTTTTTTGAGAGAGCGGACCTCTGACACACCTCTCACAGCGGCCGTACAGTACTCCAGCGGCCGTGCATCTGTCACTTTACGTCCTACTATGCGGCCGTAAACAACAAACTTTACTGTCGGGGATGACGAAAAATCATATACTAATGGGGCCACAACTTTTCTGGAAAATTTTTAATTTTCTCAAATTCATAACAATCTTTTGCTTGCTAAATTAACCATGTTCCATACTTGTCGGGGCTAAAATTTTACGCGGAAGAATGAGGTCAATTATCAAGTGAGGAAAAAGGGGGTTTTTTTATAGTCAGAACAAATTTTTTTTTTTTAATTTGCAATTTTGCATGAGTGTACCTTCTTAATTAAAAAAATCTGTGAAACAAATGGCATTTCTTTTTCATATGAAAAATGTATGAAACGTAATAAGTTGATGCAATTCTGTGGCTTTTCGGTAAAAGGGGGTAAGTCCAGTTTTTAAAAAATCGAGTGAGCAGTACATTTCGCATCCTAAGGCAGTCCTCTACATGTAAAAAAAGTCCCGCAAGCTAATTCGACCTATTTCGCGAGATATCGATGATTGCAAAAGGGGATAAGTCCAATCGGGAAGAAAGTTGTTTCCGGTAAAAGGGGACAAGTCCACTAAATTTCGAATTTTCGTCAGTTTAACGATGCTAGCGAGGTACACAAACAAATCAGAGTTAAAAAATAGACGTGTTAACACGAGCTCATTCATTTTTACTTGCATTTGATCGCGCTCCAGTGATTATTCATATCAATTTCGATCGTGATACTCGGACTTTTCAATTTTGTTCACTATTTCGCTTATAACTTTGCTCAAAAAGGTTGTAGAGAGTCGTTAAAAAACAGAAAATAAAGGATCCAAAAAGACCTACAATTTTTTCTTTTATTCGTCAAAGAAGATGGTAAGAATCAAAAGTTATGATCATTTAAAGTTTGTTGGGTAGGTAACGAAACAAAAATTTTATCAGATTCGTTGGTTTTCGAGTTTCTTTTAGTTATAACTCTTGACCCTGACTATCTTTTCGGACGAATAAAAAAAAAAACTGTAGCTCTTTTTGCGATCTTTATTTTTTTTTTCAAGCAATCTCTGCGCCCTTTTGAATCAAAGTTATAGGTGAAATAGTAATAAAAATTAGACAATAGTTTGTTAAAAATTTATCTATTTTGCCCGTAACTTTGTTCAGAAAGCTCGTAGAGAGACGCTTAAAAAAAGAAAAAGGTCGCAAGAAAGGCTACAAATTCTTTTTTGGGCGTTAAAAAAGATAATAATGGTCAAAAGTAACAGTCAAAAGAAGCTGAAAGATTAACAAATTTTAGTCATTTTAACTTTTCTCCCGAGTTTGGAATGATCACAACTTTCGATAGAAACCATCTTTTCGAACGTCAAAAGCAAATATTTGTAGCTCTTTTCAAGCTCTTTATTTCCTTTTTCTAGTGCCTCTCTACGACCTTTCTAAGCCAAGTTATGAGCGAAACAGTAAAAAAAATAAGAAATATTGGTTTGTAAATTCAACGAAACGAATAATTTTGAAAAATAAAAAAAAATAAAGTCCTGAGATCCGAGTCGCTTCTTCAAAGATATTTCCTTATTATACAGGACCTCTGGAAGAAGAAACGCTTTATCAGAGAGGTGCGGATCGAAGATTTAAACAGTTCCCGGAAAAAGGGGTTAAGTCAATGTTCCCGGAATAAGGGGATAACTGAAGCATTTTCCGGCATTTCACGGTCGCGAAAAATTTTCATACGCAAAACAGTACACACATGTTTCTTCTACTTCACTTTACTTGTCAGACAAGTATGGGACTCCAATTCGATTGCCCTGATCTTACAGATGCGATCAAACATTAAAATGCGATTTACTCGAAATCACCGAGAGTGGACTTACCCCCTTTTACCGGGAAGCACAGAATTATTACACGAAAATGAGTTTTTAAAGCAAACATTTGCTGATAAAGTGCCAAAAATCAATAAAGCGTGTAAGTTAAGTTTTATCAGTATGTTAAATTATTCGAAAGCTACTTATAAAAGCGATTGCAGTTTTAATTTCGAACTACAACATACCTTTTTTTTTATTTAAAAACGTATAACTTGTATCAAATAGTCGTATATGTTAAGAAAATACACACTATTTTTTTTAATTGTCACTCACCACGATCTCTTCGCAGCTGAATTATAAGTTTTCTTAAGGTAGAAAATCCGTACCTATTGACAAATAAAACTTTTCTTGAAATTTAAAATATGTTATACATGTAATTTTTTCATTTCATTTAAAATTTTTTAAAGTTAGGGTATCGGACCTACTTTTTAAGATAATCGAGTTCAAAATATATTTTTTAACTTGGGTTGCATCGGGGTACAGCAATAACAGCTTCAAAGACATACGTAATAAATAAAACTGATTTTATAAAAATTACTGGACAAATCTTCAGAATTTTTATTTTCTTTTAGTTTTCTTAAATTATGGCGTGATGGGACGAAATAAAAGTCAGTTTGTTCGAAGTTTATCGATGAAAATTTGTTAAATTACAAAAAAAGCGTAGAGCAATAACCTACAAGACCGTCATAATTCGGTAAATAACGTGTACACTTGTTTGATTATCTCAGATCACGGATTTTCTACCTAAAAGTATTAACAAATAATTTTTTGTAATATAATGCAACGACGCAGCAAATGAAAATAAAAGTGTAAAAATGTTTACGGATATGTATCTTCGTGAATAAGTAAATTGTATTCGAGTTACAGTGATTGTATTCGATATTGAATAGAGTGAGTTTTTTTGTGCCTCTGGCTTTTTTCTCACGTAATTTTGTGTTTTTAATGCGATACTTCGAGTGTTGACCCAACCAGACCTGTTCATTTTGTTACTTTTAGATTCTTATCCCCACTGAAAAATAACACATTGATTTTATTTTTATTGATTAATTGACAATATGTAATGTTTAATTTCACGATCTATCTCTTAACATCGATTTTTGTGGAAAAAATTCTTCAGCAATTCATTATTGTTATTTAAAATATTGATTTGGAAAACGTAAAATATCCCATGATTTTTAATAAACAATATTAAACGAGTAAATAATATATTAGTATATGTAGAAAAAAAATTCATCCAATATGCAGGTTTGCACTTGAAAGAAAAAAAGAATTTCTTATACAATATCCTGTATGTATTCAGGGTAGTACTGTATGTACCTTGATTATGGTTCAGATATTGGTGAAACTTCATAAACTAATATATTTTTACGCAAAAATTGAATTAAATGAATTAAAAAGGGTAAACAGAAGTTTAAAAATTTAAATAGACTAATAGATTGCGAAAAAAAAAATTCGAGTTATGCGAGATTCGAACCTCGGACCGCAAAAAACTTCGGCCAGACATTTGGTACTAACCAACTGGACTAGCAACGCTGACTAGTTACGGAATACCACAAGGAACCCTCATTACGGCGGTCGTACTGGGGAAGCTGTATGATATTTAAATACATAAATTAGTCAACTACAATGCAGAAAGTCAAGCGTATTAGGTTACTGATGATTAAGTACTCGGAATGTAGTTAATTTATTTACTAAAGAAAATTTTGACTGCCGATCGTACTGGGTTACTTAAGACTAGCCATTTATCATTTAAATAAAATAATTAGTTAACTAAAATGCACAACGTCGAGCATATTGGGTTACTAGGGATTAGGTGCCTGTGATATAATTAATTTGTTCACCGAAGAAAAATGAAGGCCGTTTGTGGTACTGGGTGACTGTGGTATAGATGTTTGTTATTCAAATCAATGAATTAGTTAACTCAAATGCGGAAATCGGAGCGTAGTGGGTTACTGGGAATTAGCTGTTTGTTATTTCAATGAATAAATTAGTTAACTTAAATACAGAAAGCCAAGCGTTTTGGATTAATGGAGATTAAGTGCCCGGAATATGATTAATATTTTCACTAAAGACAAATGCAGGCCGTCGGTTGTACTACCGAACACGCATATATTTAGAGAAAAAGAATTCTTTAAGAATACGCGAATGTCCGTCATAAAAGCATTCTCATCAAATTCTTATATTACTCAAAAAGAAGTCTAATAGAATTCCTATAAAAAGTAATGAAGTATTCGTGTATAGTATTGTTTGAGTAGTCATATATCACTCTGTATTACAAAAAAATAGCTCAATTCGTGGTCAAAAGAAAACTTATAAAATACATACATTATACTAAATGGCTTCATGAAATTTTGAAAATATGATCCGATAAAATACTTAATTATGAAAAAATACCAAAGAAATAACAGTTCTTCAACCAAATGTTGGAAAGGGTCTGTCAACAAGGTAAAACTAACACCCAGAGGATCCTCAAGCTTTTTTTTAAAGGAATTCTCAAGAATTTTTGCCTTTTTCCTCATGTATTCCGTGAAGACTATAATTTTCTCAATTATTTCCTCGTGTAATAAGAGTTTTATACGCCGAGCGTGATCTGGGGAGTACATGCTGAGTTAGAGATCCTATAGGTGACCTCGAGGGACATAATTCGGCTTTCGAAACATTGAGTACGTTGAGCGTAATAGCTGGGTGTGTGCATGTGCACACCTAACTCCACTGCGAAATTCCGTGCAATATTTTTTTTGGAAATATCCCCTGCAGGCATTAAAAATCTTTTTGAATTCAAAACGAATTCATGAAAATGTTTATCGAATGAATTAATTTAAAAGAATTAAATATAAATTCATTATACAAGTGTAATAAGTACTGACCGTATTCATAACGAAGTCATGTATAAGTTAAGAATTAATTTTTTAAAAATTTATAATAGATATTCGTAAACGTATCAAGTTAAATATCATATGAAATGAGTTCCAAAAGTGTTATTGATGAATTCATTGAAACTGAATCGTAATGGTGGTAATATTTTGCTAGTTGCAAGTTAGTATCACTGTTAAATTGAATAAGATCTTTAAGAACATTTGAAGAAGAATTCCTCAAAAACTCAGACTGTTATAATTATTTTTTTGGAATTACTTTGTTTATGAAAAAACCATTCTTGTACACTTCTTTATATGCGCGATAATTCTTTCTTTTAGAATTCTAAAATGATTGACATTCGCGATCACATAAAGAAGTCAACAAGTACGCTTTTCAATGACTTTTAGGAAAAAATAATTCCCTTAGAATTTTTTTTTGATGCATATAGTAATCTTTCTGCGTATCAAGTGGGTTAATTGGCGTTTGCTGTTTGTTATTTAAATAAACTATTTGGTTTACTAAAGAGCAGATAGTGGAGCGTATCATGTACCTGGGATTGGGAGCTTAGAACATAATTAAATTTGTAACTAAAGAAAAATGCAGGCCGTCTGTCCCACTCGGATACTCTGGATTAGCAGCTTGTTATTCAAATAAAATAAATTGTCAACTTGGATATGGAAGACCAAGAGTATTGGATTACTGGGGATTAAGTGCTCAGGATATTATTACTTTTCTTGAAATGAAACACTTCCTATGGCAGGGAGTAAGCTACCGCGTGAGGGGAAGTATTCAACGTAAGCTGTCCCCCGGCATCTCCGCTTTCCAGACCTGACACGCTCGATGTGCCTATTTCCCCGCTGCATGCGGCGGTCTCCCTACCGTGCCACCACAGATGTATACGGCAATTCTCACATTAAGCTATAGACCTTTGCTTTTACTGTTTTTGCTCTCATGAATATATATGGAGATTTCCATATCAAACCACAGAGCTACGTTTATGCTTAGTATGTTGCTATTATACACTGCATTAATGCTTACAGGGCTGTTCCCATACGTGCGCGTGGACATATAGGTCTGTATTATAAGAGAAATAATGAGAGAGAAGAAGCACCGATCTATACATGTATACTAGGGTGTCCGTTACTTACCGATTTCGACTTTTTGATCATATACCCCCTGGAATCTCTTCGTTGAATCCTAAAATGATAATCCATACCCTAAAAACCAGAAAATTTTGGTTTCAACACGTACCCCTGGGCCAAATCGATTTTGTATTTAAATAGCATGAGATTTTCAAACTTCAACCTTGTTTGATTTTTTGACCACTTTAAGTATTTTTTCTGGATTTTAAAATCATACCATTGAATTACATGTCACTTAGACTTGATTTATTGATCTTTTCAGCTCAATATGAGCACGTTGAACAAGTTCGATTTTGGCCTTCGAAGCCTTCAAAGAATAAAAAATCCAATATATGTAATTTTTTCAACTTGCTTGTTTTGAGCTGGAACCAATCAAATAATGAACTCTAAATGACATATAATTTAATGATATGATTTAAAAATCCAGAAAAAATACTAAAAATGGTCAAAAAAATCAAACAAGGTAGAAATTTAAAAATTCTATGCTATTTAAATGGGAAATCAAATTGGGTCTAGGGGCACGTGTCAAATCCAAAACTTTTGGGTTTTCAGGGTATGGATTATCATTTTAGGATACGACGAAGGGATTCCAGGGGGTATATGATCAAAAAGTCTAAATCAGTAAATAACGGACACTCTAATGTATACGCTATTGGGAGCGAGAATGAAGTTGGAGGGGAGAATGGCGCTGACTGTCACTTTAACATGTGATCTTATGGACGTTCCGCCCAGAATGCCGATGGCGCCCGTTTCAACAAATTTTTTGCCATAAGATATAACATGTAGATTCCCCCAAAACGAGGGCAGCACATGTCATTTTCGCTCTCAATAGCAGTCGAGGCATGCATTTGCGTAGCTACGTATATTTCACCATACACGTGCTCTCTCTATCTTTCTCTTGCTGCTCTTTCTAAGCCTCTCTATGATAACGCATTCCTATTATTATTATTCTATATTGGCTACTCAAATTTACTTACAAATTTTTATAAACAATAATATTGGGTGTTAAGGGATATCAAATGTGTTGGGCTACACTGTTAAAAAAATCAGCTGATTTGTCGGCTGACGTATCAGCTGATTTCTGATGCCAAATTATCCGCTACTTTTTAGAGCAAATCTAGAAAAATAATTTTCTTAATTTTCTTAGCAATGGTTAAATTCATGAAAAATAACTACAATGAGAGTAAAATTTAAAAATTAAAAAAAAAAGAAAAAAATCCCTGGACGAGGGACATGAACTGAGGCTGCCAGAGTTATGACTGGGCATCTTATCCACTTGGCCAAAGTGGATGAGTTACCCGGGTCTAATATTACGTGTATATAAAGTACGAGTATCAGTATTTTTGTGAATCATATTTTTAACTGCATTTTAAAAAGCTTAATACTTATTAAGAGAGACGATTCACTTATAAATTTTATTTAGAAACATTTTATTCTTTTCAAATGATATTTTTTGACTAAGGTTTATTCTTGAGATATAATGTGATGATTAATATTGAGTTGACTTTCAATTAAGATTTCATCAATATTTAAATATTAAATCATTCGAATACAAAAATATTGGAACTGTTTGTATTTGTATATAATGCAGTTGTAAGTACGAAAACAATAATACCGGTACTTGTACCTTACTAAGATGCAATCTAATTTTATTCAAAGTATCTCATGCACACTGGCCAAGTGGACAAGATTCTCGACTATTGCTTTCCATACTTACCACTGCATTATATGGAAACACAATATTATTAGAAAAACCTCTATTAAAAGTAAGCTTAATATTAAAGTCGAACGTTATTATCTCTCAAGAATAAACTTAGGACGAGAAATGTCATTTGTGAAAGATAAAAATGTTTCTAAGTGAAATTAAAAAGTTAGACAACTCTGTTATAAGTATTTGGATTTTCATCATGTAGTTCAAAATACGATTTACAAAAATACTGATACTCGTACATTATATACACGTAATTTTTACGGAAGCGCCTACGTGCCACTCCAACTGACTGTAGAGTGCGCTCGTGTTATCGAACGGAACGTGAATGCCGTTCCTCGCCTCCTCTAAGTTCCGTGCTTAGCGATTTCTGAATTTTATATTGTAATCCGTAATTTATATTGTTTATGAAACGCAAAGATAAACATTGTATTATTTAAGAACGATCCACAATGGCAGAGGTAATAATAATTTTTTTTTCATACTGATTCAATCCAGAAAATGGTTTTAGGTTATATTGTACTTTATAATATCCACCTATTTACGTGGATTTGGCCCAAATAGACATAAATGAATATTTATGTTTTAAGGCTAAAAAGAAAGGGCGTTTCGTTAAAATCCGATTTGACACCAACATCGTTAATCTTTTTGTTGTGGAAAATACTTTATCAAAAGCAACTTCAAGAGAGTATTTTTCAGAAAGAGGTATACTTAATTACGAGATTGATGGAGAGCAATGCTTATTAAATGTAGATAATGATTTCATTTATTTGGTACCCGATATTGACAATTATACACTAATCGTTAAAAGTAAGTCTATAATTTATATAAAAATCGTCATATTTTAACAGACAGTTTAAAATATGTTTTTATCTAGATGTTTCAACAACGAGTATAAAAGGTGTGAAAAGACAAAGATACTTAGAAATCTTGGAAGAGCTCAATTCCGAAAAAAATGGTGATGAAAATCAGTCCAGCAAAAAAGTACGTGCTATATTACTGGGCAAGTTAACAAATTTTTCCACATTAATATTTTTTGTTCCTTGTGGTTCGACAGCAGATCCAAGAAAGTAAGACAACCAAGCCTCTTAAAAGAAGTATTTACGTAGGGTGGATACATAGGAAAAGTGACAATCACCCGTATTTGTCAATGGGATCAGTATTAGCTCCAACTATTATCGTTCTGTTAGATGGCAATACAAAGTATTCCATAATCGAATTGAAAGAAATGAAAAAAAAAAATTACCTCAATGAAAATAATTCTTATTATTTTGAAAATTCCTTGATTGAAATTGGCACTGCAGAAAAGACAGTTCTAAAACAATTCATTCTTGACAATCAAACATGCTCTATGTGGGAGTATTGCAAATTTTATGTTAGAACTAAAAGCCATGCTTTACGTTTATATTTATTCACAACACTAAAGTCAAATATAATATGAAGTACAGACACATATTTGATTGACAAATTACCTTCTTCTCAATCATTAAAGGAAGATAATCGTTTGAATAAAGGTAAATATTGTACCTTCTTTTACGACAAATTATAATTAGCAGCATACATACTCTTATGATTTCTCATTAGTGAATGCGGATGTATCCCAAGAGAATGGTGCAAGCACAAGTAAATCAACCAACTCAAAAGTTGGTTCCTTGACAGAGACGTGTTCCAAGACATCTCTGGAGTCTTCAGTTCCTTTACGGTTCATATCTACAAAGCAAAATGTTGCTCAATAAGTAACTTGCACCAATCGTAAGTTTCGTACAATGTTAGCTTTAAATATTTCATGGATTCTATTGAAAGATTGTGTTTGTATTATGTAGAAGAACAGTTTGATAAAGAGACGAATTCCAAAACTATGGATTCTTGTAAAAATGATAAAATGGAAAAGAAAAAAAGCATCTCAATAAATAAGCCAATGGATGATGATAATAGGTTTGTTTATGTAAGTCCAAGAGAGCAATTTGTCAATCAAAAAATGTCAAACGGTATTATGTCAATTCAAGTGGACATCGATGAATCTAAAATTCAGTTCTCAAATGTTGTGTTGGGCAGAGGTGCTCAGGGAGTCATGACAAAAGGATCTTTCTCTGGGACAGTAGTAGCAATTACATCAATTCAAAGAGGACATCATGATAAGTGAATAATTAAGGAACTTATGCATCTAGACAAGGTTAGCCATCCAGGTATTATCAATGTGATGGGATCAAGCTCAACAGTCACTCAAACCCATATAATTATGAAGTACTTCCCCTCCAACTCGTTGCATGACATTATTTTTTTAAATGAGATAAAAGAAAATTACGATTTGACTATCATCAACAAGAACAAAATCGCATACCAAGTTAGCTGTGCTCTGACTTACTTACACAGTCATGTGTTAAAAATTGTACACCGAGATGTGAAGCCTGGTAATTTGCTGGTTAATCACGCCTTTCATTGCAAGCTTTGTGATCTAGGTTTGTCGAAATCCAGAGACATATCTAAAAGTCTACAGTCAACACGTCAAGACTCAATGAAAGGCACCTATTTATTTATGGCGTCTGAGTTGCTGTTGCGCCAAGAACAAGCGACTTTTGCATCGGACGAATGGGCGTTTGGGTGCACACTTGTAGAACTGTTTAATGAAGATAGTGTATGGGATGCTCGTGATTTTTTTAACGTTTGGGCTTGTGCAAAAGATAATCTTAAAAATCAGAAAATCCCAAATACAAATGAGTTACCAAAGTATATGAAAAATCTAACAGACAAATGTTTTAAATATGATTCCCAGAAGAGACCAAGAATGTATGATTTACTTACTATTTTTAGAACTACAAGTTACAGTATGCATATAGTAGTTTTTATTGAATGACTGCTACATTATGTGCACACTTTTTTTTTTTTTTTTTTTTTTCTTTTTTAAGTATTTTTTATAATTCTTCTATTTCTAAAAGAAGATATTCTTAGTTACTAACGTTATTACAAAATCATATGATTATTATTTATATAACAGTGCCAACAGAAGATAAACATTGTAAAATAACATTGTTGGAGTTTATTTTAAAAATACAAATGTTGCTACAAAATTATGTAGAAAAATCACTATTATTGTATAGAATATAGTCTGTGATTTAACTTTATTAAATAGCCAAGTGATCAAAGTAAAAAAATGTCTAAATGAGGTTTTTGTACCCACAATAAGAGTACAATAATGTTACGAAACAATTTAATAAAGTTTTTAAATTTATTTTCCTTTGATTAATTTGTACATGACTATTATTATACATCCCCGCTTTATAACTGTGCACGATCCACCGTACAGTAAAATCAAATAACGCCAAATTTCATGAATACGACGAAAATAATGCGAAAATAATGCAAAAGTATTTTCAAATGTAATTTAATCCTACAAAAATAATTTGAAGTTACTTATGATTAAAGACAACGCATTATGGTTACTTGTTTTAATATCAATTGTTAACATTTTCATGTACACTTAACAAGAACTTGTGACAATAAGTATGTTAGTCTCAAATAGTTAGTACTTATACGTACAATACGCAGCAATACATCCGAATAATCACCAAAGAGTCCAGTGAATATTAGATTGATGCGCAGCCCATTCCAAATAGAAAATTAGTCGTAAAATCATAGCGAATGTGTAAATTATTGAAATCGAAGAATCAACATCTGGCAGATAGAGCTTCGTCATCTCAACAAAATGATTTCCGTATGGTTCCTCTTCTACTGTTACAAGCGGTAACAGAAGTCACCTTTTTTTTAGTTTCAATTATTCCAAAAATTAAAAACTAATTAAAAGCAACCTTGATGTTTAAATTCTTGACATACACAGTAGCAACAAAACAATACGTATGAGCCAACAAAAACTTAGTTGAACTGCATTGTTTTTCCTGTGCCTTCAGAGTGCCAGTGGTTTATGTTTTTGACGCAAGAAGTGTATACTAGCGTAGACAGCTTGCCATTTCATGTGACCTGTATTCAAAAATCAGCTATGTATCAACTACTATGCACTTTATCGATCATCTTGTGACGTTTCTGTATACTAGATTTTTTTATCAAAAGAGCAGGTGAGAGATTTAACAGGGAAGTTTAATACTCAAGTACAATATTGATACCTCTCTCTCTCTTTTTCTCTCTGCATGCAAGCAACACAAAAGAGAACCTCTGAAATCAGCAGGCATGCAGTACAGCAGTTTATTTACAACTCGAAAAAAAACAAATTCAATGAAAATTCCACGACAACCCGCAACATTAAACCGAGACTCAACAAATGCTCACACCACATATGCGACAAAACACTGACGCACACAACCTTACCTCCAACCCTTTAGAGAGTCAGCACTCCAAGCATAAAGTATAATCCTTTCCCATCAACAAAAACCATCCAAAATCAATAGCCCCCCCCCCCCCCTTTCAGGATCTCTAGAGGAAAAAAATCCAAGAATAATACCAATATAAAGAGACAGGCGCAGATCTTCCCGACGAAGGGTACACTGGCGTCGGGCAGGCCGAAGATTGAGAAGCGGATCTGCTCGGTCGACGGGCAAAGCCTGCAGGCGTCCTCCAGGATGGTGACGCCGCTGCCGATCTTGACGACCTCGTCAATCTTTGTGACATCTTATGCTCCCCCCAATGCCCTCCTTCTCTGATACCGTCATCGTCTCCAGGTACTAGCTGCTGATGTTGCGAAACCACTACTACAGCTACTGCTGGTGTTCTAACCAAGGCCAAAGTGTCCAAACCTTGGACATTTGGCGGCAATGGTGAGGAAGCACAATGAGGCACACTGACGCACTGCACCGGGTCACTTTCTGTCCTTTCAGTCAGAGGAAAGGGTTTAGGTCGACCAAGACTGCCGAAGTTGGGCCTGAGATCCCCCGACGAAATTCGAGCAGCTGGAAGTCTGAATTATGCAATCCAAGGACAATTCACCGAGCTTCTGTAGTGTTGAACGTGTCATCTACCACATTTCAAGAGCCTACAGACTTTAAGCACATATGCTTCCACCGATGCCTTCATTTTTCAATAAATAGTTCTAGCAGACAGTAATAGACATTTAAATAATCTGTGAATAAAGTTAACACTTGTACTTGGAGAGTCAATTGATTAGAAAAAATAGATAATATCCAGAAAACGTACCAGTAAAATATGTTTACCTCAGCATACCGTAACTGCTCCACTGCTTCCTTATCGTTCATCGTACTCACATAAATGCATGAACTACGATAATATGGATTTAAATAAATACGTCATCCCACTGCTTACTGCTGCCAGGGGCGGCAGTCTATGATTTTTTCAGGTATGGAGTCCACTTGCTTGCCCCCCCCCCCGCTCCAATCATAAAACAACAATCAATTGATGAGTAAGATATAATATGTTTTAATAAATTGGATGACTAAATATTTGTATTAACGGTAATTGTACAGTTCGATGT
>JAPYYV010015318.1:937-14617 GCA_030522625.1 Copidosoma aretas
CTTTGCTACACTTCTCCACCCTTAAACTGGCACACATATACAATGTTACCTTACAACTATAAATTCAAACGATCCGGTTTTTTAATAATTCGCTTCGATCGCTCGTTAACATTTAGACTAGGCTTATATTCCATATTTTTATAAACGCCTTTTGATTTAACTTCAGTTGGTTCAATCACATCATGTTTTACAGGTGATAGACATACAGAACTATTTTCCCCACTATTACCAATCATAGTTGATCCCAACTGACTTTTGTCTTCACCTAACCTTATTATCTCTTCCCCTTCTTTTCCCTTCTTTTGTACTGTTAGAGCATTATTTCTATTAAATGACACATCCGGTATTATTGGGGAAAAATAACTTCCTGTTTGTCTTAAGGGTAAGTTTACAATCTCATCCGTTTTCCCTTCACTTCTATTATTCTCGGATTGTTCATCTAATTGTTCGAACATCGACCCCGCTGGGCGCATTTGATCGGCATGCCTTTTCCAATACAATTTATCATACAAAGTCTTACAAACGTAGTTTCGCGGGCCTAACACATCAACAATTTCTGCTTTCACCCAAGTCGGTTTATTTGGACAGCGATAATCTCGTACCCAAACTAGTGTCCCTATATTAAACAAAATTTCTCTTTTTCCAGGGTAATTAACAATTTGTTTTTGATTATTAGTATTACGAATACTCTCTTTCAACGCATCAAATCGAGTTCTCAACTGTCTACCATACATAAGATACGCCGGTGTTTGTCCCGTAGTACAATGAGGGGTAGTTCTATATACAAAGAGATATTTAGATATCAAAGTTTGGCTGCTTAAGCTAAAATTTTTTGGACTAATACTGCTTTTTTAAATCCTAATTTAAAAGATTTTACGGCATTTTCAGCAGCTCCGTTCGTTGACGGATGGTAAGGTGCTGTAGTCACGTGATTGATTTTATTATTGAAACAAAACGACTTAAACTCTTCAGAACAAAATTGTCTACCGTTATCTGTTACAATTTTTTGCGGTAATCCATAATTTGAAACATACTCACGCAATTTCTCAACAGTAGTGACCGCATCCACTCTTCCCATTTCATAAACTACAGGCCACTTTGAATAAGAATCAACAATGATTAAATAATTTCGATTTTGCATGGGACCAAGAAAATCCATATGAATTCTCTCTAGTGGCTGTTTACAGTCGTTATACTTAATAAGCCTAGCTCGTTCAGGATTACTAGCTACTGTATTGCATACGTCACAATTTTTTGAACATTGCTCTAAATCTTTGTCTAAATTAGGCCACCAAAAATATTGTCTAGCTACAGCCTTCATTTTACTGGAACCTAAATGAGTCGAATGAATTTCGTTAATTAATGCTTGTCTGAGCTTATTAGGTATAACAACTCTATATCCCCATAATAATACATCCTCATCAATATGTAATTCGTGAGATCTCACAGCAAATGATTTTAGGGTTTCATCGACTCGATCAGGCCATCCGTATTTCACATATTCATACACCTTACTCAAAATTGGATCAGTGCGCGTTTCTTTTTTAACTTGTTTTGAGTCCACTGGCAATTTATCTTCAATTATATAATTAAAATAATCAATTTCGACTTCGCTTTTATAGTTATCATTTTTTAATGGTAGGCGCGACAAACCATCTGCCCCCCCATTATTTTTACCCTTAATATACTGCAAAGAATAATTAAAACCACTTAAAAAATAAGCCCATCTTTGCAGCCGCCCTGCTGCCATTTGAGGAATTCCTTTTTCCTCTCCAAATAATGCCAATAAGGGCTTGTGATCTGATTCCAAGATAAAATAATTACCCTTAAGGTATTGATAAAATTTATTAACACCCCAATAAATTGCCAATGCCTCTTTATGTATTACAGAATAATTTTTTTCCGCTTTTGAGAGAGTTCTGGATGCAAAACTAATTGGTTTTACATCGCCATTTTCGTAAACATGTGATAAAACCGCACCTATGCCTACATTAGATGCATCGCATGTTAATTTTAATTGTACCTTTGGATTAAAATGAGCCAAAACCCTCTCAGAAATTAATTCGCCTTTTACATTTTCAAAAGCCTTTTGGCATTCTTCTGACCATATAAATTCGGAATCTTTTTGCAATAACTTATATAATGGATTTAACGTTGTTGATAATTTTGGCATAAACTTTGCATAATAATTCACCATGCCCAAGTAGGCTTGCAACTCCTCCAAATCTATAGGTCTTGGCGCGTTAACAATAGCTTCTGTCTTTTTCGAACTTTTACGAATGCCTTCTTTATCGATAATGTGGCCTAGGTACTCTACACTTCTTTTCATGAACTTACATTTACCTAAATTCAATTTTAAACCTGACGATTGTAATCTATTTAAAACTAACTCTAAATTTTTCAAATGCTCGTCCCTATCCTTGCCTGTAATAATAATATCATCGAAATAATTTTTACATCCAGGTGCACCCTGTAAAACCTTTTCCATTGTTTGTTGAAAAATAGAGCAGGCTGGTTTAGTACCAAACAGTAATCTATTCATAAGGTACACGCCTCGGTGCGTACTCCATGCTAACAGCTTTTTTGTATCCTCCGATAATTCAAGTTGGTTATACGCCCTATCTAAGTCTAAAAGAGTAAACTCCTGCCCCCCTTGTAATGCGGCAAACATTTCTTCCACTCTAGGGATTGGATAATTAAAATCTTCTAAGTGCTTATTTACAGTCAAACGATAATTTGCACAAACACGAATATCTCCATTTGTTTTTAAAATCGGCGCGAGTGGTGTTCCCCACTCACTAGTTTTTACCTTAACTATAATGTTGTTCTTTTCTAATTTATCCAGTTCTTGCTCTACTTTGTTTTTAAAAGCGAAAGGAATCGTGTGTGGTTTCCTAAAAATAGGTTTAACTTCTTCTTTCAACTTCAATTGAATTTTTTCTCCTACATATCTACCCAACTTTCCGTCAAAAAGATTCTCATATTTTTTAATTAGTTCCTCTAAACTTAATTTAGAAATTTGAACATTATTTAACCCCCCTACAAAAAATCCTAATTTTTCCATAACATCTCTGCCAAGTAAACATGACTTTCGTTTTTCATTTACAATAATAAAAGTACAATTAGCCTTTCTACCTAAATACTCAACTTCCGCATTGATTTGACCCGCAGGTATTAAAACCGCATTATCACTATATAATTTAAGAACTTTATTGCACTTTTCTAATTTACACTGAGGAAAATGGGATTGATAAATATCTATCGGGACAATGGATGACCCTGCTCCACTGTCAATTTCCATTTTAATTTTTCTCTTAGCAATAACTATGTCAACTTCGACCGGTGGCACGCGCCTTGCCGCCTTGACCGTGTCATATACATTATAAATATCAAATTCATTCAAAGAAAAATTTTCATCACACTCGCCTGTCTCCTCAACAAAATTATTTGATACTTTACTTTTTGCGTTTTTACAAATTTTAATTAAGTGGCCTTTCACGCCACAGCCCTTGCACACATACGCCTTGTACTTACATTTCGAAAAATTATGCTTCGTGCCTCCGCACGCGTTGCACGTTGGTTCCTGTTGAGCCTGTTTCTGTTGATGCGTAGCGCCACTACCGCTCCCTCTCGCCGGTTGGCCGCTTGATTCTCCCCCTTTCTTGGAATTCAGCGAGCGTTGTGACGTCACCTTGTTTATGCTGTTGCTATCATTCAAAAACCCCGAGGCCGCTAATGTCCCTTCCTTGCGTATTGCCGATTCCAGCAACTCACGCAAACTCGAAGCCTGGCTCTCTTCAACGATCCTATCGAGAACTTTTCCATCTCGCATGCCCGTAACAAAAATGTCCTTAATTCGTCCTTCAAGTTCATTCCCAAACTCACAATTCACTGCACCTTTTTTTACACGTGCATACCACTGACTAACTGTTTCATGTGGCTCTTGACGCAAACGATAAAACTGCTTCCTTTCTTGATACACTGAAATGTGAGTCGAAAAATGCTTTTTCATTATGTCACATAATTCTCTGTAATTTTTATTTTGCGGTAGGACCGGATGACACAAATCTCGTAGCGTTTTATAAACATCAATTCCGATAGCCGTAATTAAAACGGATACTCGGCTTTCCTCACTTATACCATTAGCATTAATATACTGTTCCAAACGCTCGCAATAAATTTTCCAGTCCATTGTTGGATTAAAACTTTCCAATGCGCCAATATTGGCGCCTATTTTCACAATTTGTACCGGAGGCTGAGCTGCTGCCGCAGCATTGTTCCCAGGAACCGGGTACGGAATTAATTCGTCTCTTTCGTTGACAATAAACTGTTGCCCGTTCGGTAAGGCCCATGTTCCTTGCGGTGTTTGCACCAGACTTACAGACGTCGGTAAAGCCATTTTGTTTGTAGTTGACGTCCCCGGATGAACACCTTGTTCAAGCAATAAAAGAGATTCAGCTGCTGACGTATTAACTTGATCTCTCGCGTCACTCATTACACCGCGACTCAACTACAATTTCCATAGCATTCTCCGAGAATAATTCACTAATCCAGTTTTACTCGTCGCCAATTATGTAGTATATTGGTATGGATACGGGAGCCGGAAATGATAAAGACTTGGAATTGTGAACTGTATACGCTACCGTACGACACTTACTTTGCTACAAAGAGGTAAAGACTATTTAAAATATATTTTTAATAAACTCGCCCAGAAATGATACCTGCTACATGATTGTAGTTTTTACACTTAAGTAGTCCGTAACCATCAAAGTATTTTTATGGCATACTTAAAAACAATATATCCCTGATCTTTTATTGAGTCCACGTTCAATGATGATTCAAGGTATCGGCTGCAGGATCTATTTGTAACGTTTAATTTCGTTTTACATACATTATTGAAAATATCAGCTAAGATATCCACGTGGATATGCACGTTGATTTTTACGTGGAGAGTGATTCTCCAAAATTAAAAAAAACATGTCTTGCGGCGATAAAAAATTGTACTTGCAAATACATAATATCAGAATATCTGATGAAAAGATCATTCAATTGTAAAAATTGAAAGTAAGGTTGACATTCAGCCCCAAGTCTTAAACCTTTTTTGTCAATATCCAAAGTTAAAAGTTAAGTATTTTACCTCCTTTGCCAGAGTGGATTTAATTTAAGGATTATAATTTGTCTCCTTACAAGTGACAGCATAAAAAAAAATGTTGTACAAATTTTAAAATTAGTGCCATATTTTATCAAAATTTCCAGGGAGATTTCTGACAAATGACTAATAACGTATATACACACATATATATGAATACTTTTATACATAGACGAGTGCCAATAAAGACACAAGAATTGACATTTGTTTCTGTGGTGATAAGTATGAGCAAAATAAATAAAATAATTAAACAACCAGACACAATATTTTTTTTTTTGTGATACGTATAAAAATAGAAACACACAAGAAAGCCCGGCATTATTAAAATCAGTCAAAGCAATCATGAGATATGACTGATGAAATACATTCTGCACTCACACCAACGCAAACCCAGCAGCTAATTTTTTTCAATTCCACCTATATACGTTTTTTTGTGTAAAATGTAATGATCAGTTGGTATTCCTATCGTAAAATATGCTAAAATAACAAAAATTAGCCCAAAAATAAACTTTTCTGAAGAAATCGATTCTGGAAAAATGATCAGATTCAAATGAAAAAAAATAGACAGCGAAAATTAAACTTTTATTCAGCAGTGATAGGAATCGAAAGACCAAAAAAAAGGCACTGCTGGATCAAAATAGGTCGACGGGATCCTGCAATACAACTGATTACAGAAACACACACACACACATACACATACACACAGACGGATAAACGGACAAACGGACATTTTCTAAAAATAGTGTATTTTGATTTAACACCTCATACAACGTGTTTATAACATATTTTTTCGATATGTGAGTTTTGTCCATAGCAAAGCTTTCTCTACGAAAAAGCAAAAATTTGTCCGGTACAAAATATAGGTTTTCCGTAAGTTTTTTTTAAACGATTCAATTTAAAAAACAAATTCTGCTGAATTTACGTGTGAACGACCTGCAGACTATTATTCGGCACATAAAAATTTATAAACATCACCATGTTTTGGTCATAGGTGCTCTAGGTCACTTTAAGCAAGACTTTATATTAGCTGCATTATAAAGTGTGACGCAAAAGGGCTATATTTATTCTGCATAAACAACGACTTACTATATAACAACCACAAAAATTACGATACAATTAATAGATAAATACTGACAAAAGAAGTACATATTTGAGGAGTTGTGAGAATATGAATCAGATCAAAACTTTAAACATGCAAAGTTGTTTAAGAAGGCAGAATTTCAAACCTTAGAAAATTTACAATTATTATATGCTTGTAAGGAAGTATACTACCTTAGTATGATTTGTATTTCCCCGCCCCGCTACAAGTGTCGGTAACATAAATGTCTCTTTGTACAATATTATATTAGAGCGGTTAAACGCGAGCATGCAGGGGCATTTTAACTCAGCACAGTGCAGGATCAATTATTGTAGTGTAAACCGTAGAACTGTAAAAGAGAGAACGGTAAATAATCAACACTGAATGTCGTTTCTGTGTTTTACAGGTTAGAAGTGTGATTATCGTAAATATTGTAAATAATAAAGTATGTCTAATAATTAATACGAACTTTGTTTTACAGAGAAACCTTCAGGTTTTTATTTACCACGATTTCCATTCAAATTTCAACTTAGTACATTACAACACGACATTCTCGTTACAAAAGAAAAATTAACTGGTGGTCACGATGGAAAAGTTGAAATTTACTTTTACTCTAAAAGCAAGTTCAGATGGAACATCTAATGTCATGAGTATAAACTCAATAGAAACGCCAGACAATCAGATATTTAGTGTACCGATACAATTTCAACCAGGAAGCTTACATGAAGAACTGATTATCATACCAGCATTTAACAAGATAGAAAATTGATTAACCAAAAGACATCAAACGAGGAGTATTGGGATAACATTATCAGAGAAACTAGACAATACGTACGTAGACAAAGGTGGAAATATACAGTTCAACGATACGTATTTGGAAGATATTACGAATGAAAATGAACAAACAGCTAAACCAAGCATAGAGAAAAGTTTTTTAGTTAAGATTTTCGAAAAAGTAGTAGAAACTCAACGAAATAATCGTAAAAGTACGGCACAAATGGCAGATCAGTTTTCAATCGAAAAAATTACAGACATAAATAATAATGCTTTTTAAAGGATATCGTGCTTTGAAGATAAGTGTAACAAATTGATGGTTACGGAAGAAAAGGAAAAAATTTACATTCTACGCCTGCTGTTGGATAAACCACGTATCGACTGGTATCAAGGTATGATGATTGAACATTCAATAGAATCTGATTGGAATTTGTGAAAACAAAATTCGTGCGAAACCTTCGCAAGCAAAGGTGGGAGTCCAATCAGATATGTACACACATTTAAATACACATCAGGTACACTACTAGAATATGCAATAAAAAAAGGAAGACTCTTATCAGATATTAGCGAAAACATTGATACAGGAACCTTATTTGATCTTATTGTACTGGGAATGCCAAATCACGTAGCAAACATGCTTGATTAAAAGACGTTAAAGAAATCAGACAATATATTCAATAAAATCAGTAAATTAAAACATAGTGCTTACAAGCGGTCATTAAATAACAGATGCAAAAATTTTAGTAATGAAGAAAAATTTGAAAAGAAATCATATTCAATATGTAAAGAAAAAAACAAAGGACCCCGATACCATGAAAAGGATAAATGTGGTTTTAAAACAGAAAAACAAGGCAAATTTATTACTGGTGATGCAGAACTTGAAGTAGAGTTAAGTCATGAGGATCCAAAAAACTAGATGCACCACCATTAATTGAACTAAATGATACATTAAATAACACTACTACGGTTAAAAGTATTTATGACTCTGGTTCAAATGTAACTTTAATAAATGCTAAACTTTTAAACATAAATAATAAAAATAAAAATGTAAAACTAAGTAACATAAAATCAATTAATGGTGTTGAAAAAACAGAATGAATAATTAATCTAAAAGCAAAAATTTCTTATGTAGAAATAAACGAAAACGCCTTTGTGATTAATATTGATAATTTCAACTATGAATTATTGATAGGGTTAGATTGTATCAAAAAATTTCAACTAACACAAAAAGAAAAATTAGAAATAAAATAGATACTTTTTGATGGTCAGATTATCTCAAAATTGAGAGAAGATTAAGATGATACAATCAAGATTCCCTAGAACAAAAAAGAATTAGAATTAAAATCAAATCCTAAATCAACAGATACAAATAAGAAAAATGAAATTACAAAACCAAATTTTGAAACAAATTTTAATGAAAACATCAACACAGATAAATTTGATGTAGTAATTAATCACTTAAATAAATATGAAAAGGATGAGAGAAATCAATTTATTGAAGTCTATAAAACAGTATTTGCAAAAGATAAGTATGATACATGAAGGATACAAAATTATGGCGCAAGCATAGATTTAGTAATAGATAAATATTGTTCTAAAAGGCCTTATAGATGTACAGAAATAAACAGAAAAAAGATAGAGACACAAATAACAGAATTACTAAAACGAGGGATAATTGAAGAATCCTATCGTCCTTTTGCCGCTCCAGTAACTCTAGCGTATAAAAAAGACGAAAATAAAAAATCAAGGCTATGTATAAACTTCAGGGAACTAAATAAATTAGTTAACCTCTACCACAAACATCTTCATTGATAGATGATTGATTAACAAAAATAAGAAAATGCAAACATTATACAACTTTGGATATTGACTCAGCATTCTAGGCAATACCTATAAGAATAATAGATTAACACAAAACAGGATTTATAACACAAGAAGGTCATTATCAATGGACATGTCTTCCCTTTGGAATAAAAACATCACCTGCAATTTTCCAAAGAATTTTATCTAGTATTATGGGAAAATATAAACTTGCAGAATGTACAGTTAATTGCATCGACGACATATTAATATTTTCTAAAACATTCAAAGAACATAAGGTACATTTAAAAAATTACTTGAAGCAATAGTAAGAGGAGGGTTTAAATTAAAATTTTCAAAATGTAGATTTGCAGAAAGCTGATTAAGGCCACATAGTTAGTTACAATACAGTATCACCGGTAAAAAATAACTTAATCTCAATGCAAAATTTTCCAACGCCAACAGCTCAAAAGAATATAAGACAGTTTCTCTGTAAGATAAATTTTTATCATTAGTATATTCCAAATATTGCGGCCATTTAAGCTCTTCCTCATAAGCTACTAAAAAAAATGAGAAATTTATATGGACTGAGAAATGTCGAAAAGCTTTTGATCAATTAAAGAATTGTCTATCCACTTAGCCAATTTTAGCTATATTAGACCAAAATTTACCCATACACGTCTACACAGATGTAAGATTTAAAGGTATTTAGCAGTTCTGAAACAACAACAATCAAACGGAGAAGACAAACCAGTGGCTTACTTTTCAAGAAAATTAGATCACGCTCCAAGAAAAAAAGGGCAATTTATCTAGAGTGTTTATCCATCAAAGAAGCAATAACATTTTGGCAACATTGGCTTCTAGGAAAATCATTCATTGTTTTTACAGACCATAAACCACCGGAAAACCTCAACATCAAATCATAAACAGACAAAGAGTTAGGCAACTTGACCTGTTACTTGTCACAATACGGCTTCAAGGTGAAATACAATTCAGGAAAACTAAATATAGAAGCTGACTATTTAAGCAGAAATCCAATACTAAGCGCGGAAAATAATATCAAGAATGATCTAAAAATTGTAAATTCAATAACTTTTAACGACATCTTAGGGGACCAAAAAAGAAGTATAGATATATATTTAAAAAGGATAAACTTATTCTAGATAATAATGTATACTATTGTAAAAGAAGAAAGAAAAACGATAAAATTTTATTATCAGAAAATTTTAGCAACGAGTTAATAAGAAAAATACATGAAAACTTTTGCCACGTATGCATTAATCAATGGAAATGTATAGTAAAATCATACTACTTAGCGGAAAATATAGACAAAAACATTTAGGAGACTTGCAAACGCTGTGAGACATGCATAAAAATAAATCTATAGGCCAAACTAAATGTGGTCCTATGCCACATCTTGGTCCGGCACAATATATATTTCAAATAATTTCAATTGATACAATTAGTGGTTTTAAAGGTCAGAGATCAACAAAAAAATTCTTACATCTTTTAGTGGATCATTTTACACGCTATGCATATATACATACTAAACAAAATAGAAATGATTCTAGCTGATCAATATCCTAGAATTAATTCCAAACAATTCAAAGATTTTTTAAATGGAGAAAATATACAGCTAATATTTACATCAAAGCATGCACCTTTCTTAAATGGACTTAACGAGAGATTAAATCAGACACTAGTTAACAAAATGAGATGCAAACTTATTGAAAAAAAAGAAAAAAAATCAGCTTGGACATCCAATAATTAACACAAACATTGTTTTACAGATAAACCTTTGTTTTATTTTCCACTACGTCCTTTTAAATTTCAACTTAGTACATTATGTGCTGTTTCTGATAAATTTACAAGGAAATTCTTATTTTTAACAAAAGCCAGATTACAAGAAAAATATTTTTACAGTGCTAAAAATACATTTTCTGTTATTTGTTTGAACAATTGCAGATTTTTCAGATTGAAACGACCAGTAAATTTGGACTGCTCACCTAATATTACATAGAAATCACCTAGTATTGTGAAACAACACCCTGTTGGACACGAGATCATACCTAGCCCCTGTACTAAATGTTAAATAAAAGCTTGTATGATTAATAAACAATTACAAGTCATGAAAACTTTCATATGATATCCTTTATAATTTATAAACGTAAGGTATAAGAATAATAATAAAAAACGAATACTATTAGCAGCTACAAGCTATAAGGACAAAAACTCTAATCCTAGCATCGAATCCACTCTGGCCAAGTAGGTTAGATACTTGAATTTGAACTTTGGATCTTAAGACGCAGGGCCGCATGTCGACCTTGATATTAATTTTTACAATTAATTATTCATCAGATATTCTAATTTTGTGTACTCACAGGAATAATTTTTTGTCGCCACGAAACATGATGTTTCTTAAGATTAAAGAAATATGTTTCAGGGGGAAATTTACGTGGATATCCTAGCAAGTATTTTCAATGATGTACGTAAAACGAAAGTAAGCGTTACAAATTGATCCTGCAGCCTGCGATGTAACTTCATGGCTCTTTTTAAAGACCTTCCCTTCTCTTACGTGGCCCAGTTGATCACTGTGCTGCATATCTCTGTTTCCCTAAACTGGCCACGTGGCTTTCGCCCCGCCTCGTAACTTTAATCAATATCAAGTCTAGAAAAATTGCCATATTACTTATTAACAAAAAAAATAAAACCTGAAATAATAGTAGTTGTCATAATAAACTCATCGAAGTGTTTCCCCTCGAAGCAGCCCAGCAAGTTTATGAAGGTAGCATAACACCTACAGTCTAAAATGGGACTGAAAGTTCTTTGCCGTTTAAAGTTGACAATGCAAATGGGTAGAAAAATATCTTTTTACTTGCATTCTAACTTAACTGGCTTGGATCGGGTACCAGCTCCATGCAAGCCCTTACCAAACTAACGTGCAGGGAAGCCTACAAGAAAGCCTTCACAAAAATCTACCGAGAATCCTGCAGAATAACCTGCAGAAGAAACTGCAGAATTCTCGCGCCTATTTTCTACAGAAAATTATTTCTATACTAACTTGATTTTTAATTTTTACGCAACTATGTAAAATGTTTTCTTTGTACACAATAGCAGGATATCTGGTAAAAAGTAACAACAAAAGAAAAAATATTAACGGGTGTGTCACGTATGACACACAACAGAAGTAAGAACTCCGAAAACAGTTGCCATATGTATACATGAAAAGGAGAGCAAGAGTTTGCGAGTGGAAAAGAGAGGGGTTGAAAAACAATAAAGAGCTAGAAAAGAAATTTGTTTTCAATAATTTTAGCACATGCACAACGATTTTCTAAACAAACAATGATTTTTATGTAATTTGTATTACGTACAGATGTGCGTCATTTGGAAACCCTCGGTCCATATCTCCTGTGTGCAGTTGAAGTTCGTTTTTTGAACCGTTTATTTTGCAACTATAGTAATTGCTCGTTTGAATGTCAAACAGTGCACAGCCAGAGAGCAAGTGTACGAAAAACCACGGCCGAGCATAACGCGTCTATATACAACAATAAATTGGTGAAAAAAAAAATTATATTTAATGGAAAACTGTGGAATTTTTGAAGCGTGGTCCGTCGGGCTTACTGTATACCTCCTTTATACCGCAGACGGACGCAAATCCCAAGTTTATCACGTTTTTATGCAAATTATAGCAGAAGATCAATACTGTTTTTTCTGTCGCAGAGTAGCATCGCCCACCATCGAGCCACCCACGCCCGCAAATTTTTTATCACTGTTACGATGGGCGATGGGATTCCCCGGGTCGTACAGATGCAAATAAAATGATACTTGCGGCTCATCCCTTTTGACGCGAGCGTCACAACACTGACAGCGTTAGCTCGATGATTCTTGTAAATTTGCATGAAACATCCTTTTCTTTTTTGGGTTGGTTCAGGAAAGAGCGATTGTAAAAAAGGGCCAGAGAAAGGTGACACACAAGCTTAGCCCGGAAACGAAGACTCGTGGAGCTTTTTGCTTCCGTAAGCTCTTAAGCCACCTTGGCAAGCCTCATAAATATGTCCCTGTGTCAAAAGCAAAGGGTGAAAATCTTTCTTCTTTGGAGTGCGTACAAACATGTACCTAGCTGTACCTATCTATAGCAACAGATATAAATTTTTGGCACGCCCCTTTAGGAGAAAACAGGGGACGGAAGTGGAAAGTACCCATTTTTGCGATCCCGAGGATGACGCTTACGAGCTCCAAGGCTGCATATGGCTAAGCCTATGCAGAGCGATTCTCTGCATTTTTCATGTTAAAACGCTAGCGATACGAACGTATGTATATGAGGAAATCCAATCCTAATTTGACTTTACGCGTCATAAAAAAAAATTAAAATTTTGTTTAAGGCACACCTCTAAAATAAAATTTTTCCTGTTCTGAACACACTCAGAAATTAGGGAAAGATTAAGTGCAAGCAGTTTAGGATTTGTGACACTGTTTATTATGCAATTGTTTAAACAAATAAAAATTATAAATTATAGCATTAGACAAATTTTTTCCGTGTAAGTTGAAGAATAAAAGGTCTCATGTAACTTTTTCGAAAAATGCAAAAGAAAAAATTTATGTATTTTCTACGGTTAAAAATTTTGCTTTTCAACCAACTTTGATAAAAAGTTATCATGATTTAGAAAATTCATAAATTTTTTCTATTGCATTTTTTGAAAAACTTACAAGAAACCATTTATTCTTAGAATACGTCAATTTACAAGAAAAACATTTATTTGATGCAACAAATCATAAATGCTTTTATTTGTTTAAATAATTGCGTAAAAAACAGTAAAAAACAGTGTCACAAAGCCAAAAGTACCTGCACACAATTTTTCCCTTATTTATGAGGGTGTAC
>JAPYYV010015319.1:0-17280 GCA_030522625.1 Copidosoma aretas
ACCCGATGCTTGTTTTCATAGAAGAAGATGGCCGAAGTCACCCAAAAGACACTAGATCGCCGAACCTGGCCGAAAACAGAACCACCTCATGAAAGCACTCTAACATCGTCGAATATTACCGAAAATAGCAGGATGCCGCCAAAGCCGATCCTTTACATCCACTTGGAATTTTTTATTTTTCCCGCACAACTGATTTAATAAATAGACAGATACAGAATAATAAAATGGACCGTTAGTGACGAGAGTTGTGAAAAGAAACCGGCACAACCGTACGCTCTATCTCAATACGAAATAAAAATATGATACAACTCAAGTACCTACAACGAAATAACGACATACACTTGCACGCTTATATGTTAAAGGTACGTACTATGAGCCAGTTACTCGACGACGTTTTAATTCTCCATCGATTTTGAAAAAATACAACAATTACAATACATGATTTGGCACCATTTGAAGCGCTGACTCTAGAGAATACGGCATTATTCTACGGCATATTTCTACGGCAAAAATAATAAAATAGAGTTCACGAAAAATTTAAGGAAATAAAAAGCCAAATCATTTTTTGTATATAATATTGGCCTCCTGTCTTAACTTTGTCCACCTGGCCCACAATGTATGTCTATATTATGAGCCAGAATTACGTATACAGATAAAAAAAAATATTTATGTATGGTAAATATTATATATTTTTGCAATGTTAAAGTAAATAATTTTGTATTTGTAAGTAGGAAATATTTTATTACTAAGCATAAATTAATTATTTTTATGCAAAAAACGATTTGAGTTATTTTAAACTTAGGCAAAATTATTAAGATTCCTTTGGCTCGGTTTTACATCTTTAAACATTTAATTCCTTTAATATATCGTCAATTGTTATTGTCGCTTCTTTAGCTTCTTTTATTCCCTTCTTCTTTTAATCAAACAATTTTTTATTTTCTGCTTGACGCATCTTTTTTTCTTGTGCTTCTGATTCCTTTTGTTTTTTCTGATTTTCTTTTTAAATACACAAGTGCTAAAACTCATTTGGCGTTGCAGCTGCTACTAACTCAGGCTTTTAAGATTTATCAAGATTTTCTTTTATTTCTGGTCAATATTTGATGGGTTGTAATAAACATTCAGAGATGCGTTAACGTTCAAGAGTACATACAAGTAAATGAAAATATTGCAAAAAAATCGGATACTTTTGAAGTACAAGGAATATAGAAGAAAAAATAACGCTTGGATCAACCTTCATGATTTTCTTTTTCGTTTTCGTTGTTCCTGCTTAATATTTATAATTTTTTTATCGAGGTCATCCTTAGAAGATAATTCCTCCTTAATTTGACTAACAGTTGGGGTAGTATTGCTCAGCAATGAGGTTTTGCCTAAAAAATATAATTATATAAAAAATAGTAAAGTTCAACTTATGAGCAAAATTATAAAAATATATGTATTTACTTTGAGTACATTTTGAAGTTGATTCTTCATTGATTGCATTTGAATTATTGGTCGAGCCACTCGATTGATACACATTGATATTTTGTTCTTCAAAAGAATCAACAGACTCTATTTTAACATCATTTGATGAGGTAAAACTGCCACTAGACTCCAAATTATTTACTGTATCATCATCAATCACAGGTATTTGTGCCATCTCTGAATCTCTAATCTTATCCTGAATTGTCTTACTGTAACTGATTATAGAACAAACAATGTGTGATCTTTCTGTCACAGTTGCAAGTGGAATTTCTTGGTCGATGAGAATTATGTCCATTTTCAAAGATTTATTAGTTAAAAAATAGCCTAAAAAAATATCTTAAACTCTCATTCTCGCAAAAAAATTTAACATAATTATATTTTGAAAATTGTTTGAGTTTTCAAAATTAAGTAAGTCAAATAAATCAAATTCCAGCTAAAAATTGTGTCACATACAAAATTCATAAAAGTGTATGATAAAAATCAAAATGTGCTAATAAAAATTTATAAAAAAATATGATAAAAAATAAATGAATATTTGTTAAAAAGTATACATACGATTGAAGTACAATAATTGATTCTTTCGACAAAAAAATACATAAATCAAAAAAGTTTACAAATAAAATTAATGTAACCACTGTTGTTCTACTAACGTAGAATGTAAATGAGGTTCGGAGAGTTACTTCTGACAGCGTAGAAGCTAATTCTTCATCATCTTTCTCTATGCTCTTCAAATTCACATTCACATGTCCTTATCGTCTTATCCAATACTCAAGCAAACCTTCGAATTCCTTATTACCATTCCATATTCTACTTGGATCAGATACTTTAGAATCTTTTTGTAATTGTTGATCAAGAGGTTTTTTTAATTCTTTCAAAAAGCCACTGCCTACTTAATGAAGATCTATTTCTGGTGTTGTTGTGTCTTTCTTTTTCTTTTTTTTTCTACTGAATATATCATAATCTATACCTTTTTTGCTAAAGTCCACTAGATTTTAACAATTAAAGCTTCTTCTCTCCTATTCTCAAGTGTCACTTTGATAAAATTCGGAGCATGTTCTTTTCTCAGACAACTTATATTATTATCTGTTTTTCACTTGTTGATAGTTTTTAATCAGCTTTTTTAAAAAAAAAAGTCCATTATTGTGATCTCTAGAGAATCTTATCAGTGGTATAAAAGCATGGGATGAATAACCATCCAAGTAAATCACTATGGAGAACTTAAGCTCATTTACAAGTGCCCAATGTTAAAATACATTTGTTATGTATTCAAAAAAAGTCCCAGTGGTCTGCCAACCACTTTTAGAGTTTCCCAAGCCCCAATCACGTAGAAAATTTATCAGGACTTTCTCTAGAATAGCACCTTTATATTTGTACATTATCATTCGAGTGCCCTCAGCGTTGTACATAAACATAGTAGTGAAGTTTTACTTTCTCGTCACCATCAACTTGCTCATACACTTTTTTGATCCCACTGTGGTAATGACTTTTTTTGCTTTTGGACACAACTCTACACTTGTCTCATCACAATTCAAGACTTGAGAAGGTTTTAAGGTGAGCTAGTTTTTACTTTCCAAAAACGACCGAACTCCTGAAAACCATTCTCTCAAATGCTCTTCAGTTACCTCTGCCCGTGCCTTGATCAAATTTTGTGCCATTCTTATTTTGATTTTGATTTGATTTATTAATTTAAGGACCACGGGGCAAAGCCCTAACTGGCCAATTGTACATAGTTGAATGATAAAATTTACAAAATAAAATAAATTACATGAGTATGATTGTAGAAACGAAAGAGGAGAGGAAATAATAACAACAAAATATATGCGCAAAATTAAAAGTGATAATTAGTGTATAGTATATATAGAACAGAGTATTGAAGGGTCGTTGGGAGCAATTTAGGTATAAAGGTAGGCATTACTTAGTTAAAACAAGAGAGATAGGGAATAGGTTAGGTAGAGCAGAAAAGCGGGAGAGGTTGCGTTGGGCCGGTAGGGAGTTAGGGGTCGGTATTGGGATGAAGGTGAAGAAGTGATGATGGGTAGGAGGGGTAAAATAGGTGGTGGCTGTCAGTCTGCAGCGACCTAGTCAGAGACAACCGCGGCCGGCGATCAGGCCTAGTCAAGTCGGCACAGCGATCCGGGCTCGGGAGCTTTTAGCATCAAGTATGTGCTCCTCGCGGACCCGGCGCTTCCAGGCACGATGCTCGCGCTCCAGAAGGCTATTATAAAGGTAGGAGCGATGTGAGTGGTAGTTCGATGGAGAGAAAGGGAGAGTAGGTGGTAGAGCATTGAGAAGTGCGGCAGAGATGATAGAGAAAGATTGATTGTATATAGCGGATCTGGAGTAGTCAAAGTAAAGAGGGCGTGGAGGATTTCTGGCAGAGGACCTAGCGACAACAGAGGATGACATGGTGAAGCGAGAGGAGAGGAAGGTAGGGCAGTTGAATGCGATAATGAAGTATGCAAAGAAGGTGATGACAAATTCGCGACGACTGCAGGGAGTGAGCCATCCGAGCTGCAGGCGTTAGGGCGTCACGTGAGCCTGGCGAGGGATATCACCGGAAACAAACGCGAGCATTCAGGGCCCGGCAGAGCCCTAACTTGCGGACACTGTCAATGCCATGGTTGACAGCACTACAGTAGTTGAACACTGGGAGAATGAGCGTCTCAACCAGATGTTTTGCATGGCAAAGTCCAGCAAGCGTCAAAGAAATCGTAGGAGATGGAGGATACGATGTATTCGCTGGATGATGTAGCTGACGTGACAGGACCACACGATGGAAGAGCCCAGCCAGACCCTGAGATCCCTAGCCTCGGACGCATACTCCAGGGCAGCCCTACCGACCACGATCGGGGGGAGGAAGGAGCGATCAATGGATAAAAGCGCAACCAAAGAGCCCAAGAGGAGAACCTGGGTGTTAGCTGGATTAATGCTGAGATGATTATGGCGTGACCAACCCTGCACTGTAGCGACGTCCTCGTTGAGCAGCTCGATAGCTCGAGGAAGATCAGAGGGAGTCAACGATAAGAAAATTTGAAGGTCGTCGGCGAACAAGGCATGAGGGGAATGAGTTAGTCGGAGATGGAGGTCATTGACGTTAATGGAAAATAATAGCAGACCGAGGACACTACCCTGAGGGACACCAGATGAAACGGAAAGCCAGGAGGTAGCGGGTCGTCTGTCAGGAGAGGTGACAGCTTGGGACCGATGTGAAAGGTAGGAGGAAAACCAGGCAAGGGGAACGTCACCACAGCCGAGTCTTCGGAGCTTGGAAAGGAGAGTTTGGTGGTCGAGAGAGTCAAAGGTCCTGGAGAAATCGAAGAGGATATATGTGTCCGAGTTTAGCAACAGTCCTGACTGGCTCAATCACGCTAAGCAGAGCGGTTTGGGTGCTATGGCCACGTCTGAAGCCGGACTGGAATGGATCAAGTAGAGAGTTAGCCTCAATATGTATCGTGAGCTGCTTATGTACGATGCGCTCCAGGGCCTTTGACATCTCCGGGAGAGAGGCTATATGACGGGTATCAGAAGGAGAAGAGATTGTTTTTTTTTTTGGATAGTGGCAGAATGAGAGCCCGCCGCCATTGTGTCGGGAAAAGACCAAAAGACAGAGAAGCGGAAAAAAGCGAGTGGCAGGAGTGGTCGAAGTCAAGAGGAAGAGCTTCAAGCATGGGGGCAGAAATACCGTCGATGCCATTGCCGCGGAAAGTGAGGCCCCGCACCTGCTCGAGCGTGATTGGCGAGAATTCAAAAAGGGCAGTAGATGGTAGAATGACAGGCTGAGGTGAAGTTGGTACTGGAGTGGGTAGAGTCGAAAGGTGAATGGTAGAGTAGTGGGTATTGAGGGTGTCGGCTGAGAAGGTGGTAAGCGGAAAAGGGTAAGTGGTCGTGCCAATGCCAAGGGACCGGAGCAGACTGCCACTGGCTTCGAGAGTCCGGGGCTGACTCAATTGCCTGGGCGATGTGCCGAGCTTGCGCAGTATCAAGCGCATTTTTTACGTCCGCTCGGAGCTTACGGAAGACGGTAAAGTCATTCGGACACCCAGAATGGCGGAAAACTTTGTAGGCGCGGTCTCGCTCGGCAATCGCCCGGCGGTGAGCCGCCGTAACCTACGGGTTCCGTCGGACTCTGGTGTAGACAGGACGAAGCGGGGTGACTCGATCAAATGCTTGAGTGATAGACGTCGTCAGCGCTTGGCAAAGTGAAGAGGGGTCGGAGGTGGAGACGGAAGCAGTTATGGTAGTTGAGGTGGGAGAAGTGAGTAGATTAGAGGGTAAATAAAGTTCCCTCTCACCCGGCCGATGTGATTGATGGCGTCTCTAAATGCAGGCGATAAAGGGCACGAGTGAAGCGAGTAGTGGGATTAGTTCGATGGGTAGGAAATGAGATGACGGCCCCGGTGCAGTCATGTCCTGCTCCAAAGGGAGTGTCAGACTTGGTGTAATTAAGGACAAGACCGAGGTCGTTAGTGATGATGAGAACCAAAAGGTTTTGGCGTAAGCTACATTTTTATGCACTTTTTAGAGCTAAAAAAGATTGCATCGAAGACTAGGATGCCTTTAAAGTTGCGGAACCAATATCTTATAAATTTGATGTTATCGCAGAAAATGCTCTCGCACGTTTATACCATTGAAATTGTGCACTTCAATTTGGGTTCTTTGTATTCTACAGATGTTGACTTACTTGAAAAAAATTTTCTAATTTTTTTATCCTGACCTGCCGGAGCTTGAGCCTTGCGAAGTCGTAAATTTAGTATCCTAAAAAAAAACTAATAGCCTGTAACGCTAAAGAATCTGTTATATCTCCGCGTAAAGTTGTCGGATCACCTCGACTAATGTAGCATATGATAGTGGGTAAAAAGTTCTTTATACGTGTGCAAGGGCCAAGTGTAATAATCTCATTCAATGTGCTGTAGTCTCAATTCACAGAAGATTTAATGAGAGCCCGTAATGCAGTTTTTTTGTCCAAATGGCAGTGTATCTTCATGTACTATTGAATCATCGACTCGAATAGTGACGTGTATCCAAATAGAGACTACAAGTACATCGTATAAGTGCAAGGGTAAAGTTGTATTCTAATTCAGAGCTCCGTCATCTCGATTTTAAGACAATTTTATTAAATCCCGTAACTGTACCATTCGTACATATTACTATGGAAAAACTCGTTCAAGAGCAGATATAGCGGGGCCCCCGAAATTCCAACTTTCTTTAGTCACGAACAACATAAGAAAAATTTAGATCTATCAAAATCTCCTTTTATGCCTTTGTCCGTTTCAGCCTCGGAATATGCCGCTTACATAGAATAATCCATGTATGCATACAAACGTAGACAACTAAAATAATAACATATAAAATTCGCTTAAAAATCGAAAAAATATTTTCGAAACATGGAATAAGTTCATAGATTTAGCAAATATATCCAACATCATATTTGTAAATCTGCCTTCTATTTTTTCTGCTCATTCTCTTTTTTCCATACGCAAGTCCCTACTCTGTATAAGCGACCTAATATTATCATTATCTCCTAGACAAATTTTCTTCTATTCAAACTGTTTGACTAAATTTTTCTTCTTAATCCTACAACTGCGTTGACTGCCTTTCTATATTTCTTTTATTCCTCATTATTAAGATTTTCGGTTTTTTTTATGCTTACTTCCAGCCCATTTTTGGTACTATATTTATTCAAGTATGTCAGCATTCGTTTTGCGTTTTCAGAATGCTACGTTCGAAGACAACGTCATCAGAAAATCTAAGACAGTGGATTTTTTTCTTTGCCTACTGTAATACCTCCGGTATTATTGTTAATTCACTTATTATTTATATTCTCTATGAATAAACTTGACTGTTGGTCTATTTTTACCTTTTTATTACCTTTTTTACTGTTTTAAATAAATATGTTAGCCCCTGGCTCGTATCAACTTGTTCTTGTGGTGATTTGTAGATTCTTTTTAATATTTCTATCCTTTTTATCTGTATCCTCATTCTCTCCAATTTCACTTAGATCATTTTTCTATTGATCGTATCAAACGCTGTTTAAAATCTACGATCACAACATATGATTTATTGCCTTCTTCCTTTAGTTTATTATTAATTGAATTATTTCTTACAAAAATATGGTCCCCTGTTGTTCTTTTTGATCTTAAGCCTGCATGACTATCCTATAATATCTTACACTCCACCACCTATTTTTTTTACTCTTGAAGTAATCATAATTGCTAATATCTTAAATCCAATGATTGATATGCACTTGTCAAATCCTTTCAGACTTTGCTCTTGATTCCAGTACCCTTTTTTTTCGTTTACGGTATAACATGTCTCAATGTTGTCTCTTAATGAACTTTTCAAATTATCTATTTATGCCTTTTTTCTTATTTCTATCGTTCTTTTTATTCGGTTTAGATTATTTAATAACTTTACAAAACTTATTTATATTTTGCTTTTCGCTACATTGCTTAATTTTTTTTCAATTTTCCTATCTCTAATAAATTTTTTGCAACTTTTTTTTACCGTTTTTGATTCAATTTTCGCACCTCTTTGTGTATATTTATTGAGATTACCTGTAATCTTTCTCTTCTGATTAATTATTCTTAAATCTTATTCATTCATTTTGCAGTCATTTGCTTCTTTTTATCTTGTAATTTTAATTCCTCTGCTAATGGTCAAGTTATATTAGGTAAACTGTTTAATTTTTCTGTAATAGTTATTGCACATTGGGTAATTATCTGATCCAACTATTTCTCTCCTATCTTTTTACTCTTTTTTACTGCTTATATCTTCCACTTCCTATCCATATGACTATTTTCTTATAATCTTCTAGTTCAATACCTTTTTTTCTTTCTTGTAAAACATTACCTGTGATTTCGGAGATCATCAATAGATGATCAGACTTATTTCTAGTAACAACTGTTAAAGTTGAAACAGCACTAAATCACTCCGTCTTGACCTCCAATACAAAATGAGGACTGACCTCTCCCTTTCTCCTACATAAGTTATCTACGCCTTCCTGTGTAATGGGAGACGATTGACAATCACTCAATTATGAAAATACAATATTGAAGTTGAAATAATAACTAAAGAAATAATTGGGAATACAGTTTTTATACAAAAAATAACTTTACATACTTATAATTCATTTTCTCTGCCTTTAATTTTATACAGAAAACGATTCTCATTAGTTTTAGCATTTTTTATTACTATAAACAAACCACATGTTTAAAGTTTTATGTACATTCAATCTGAATCAAAAAACAATGATCAATTAGAAAATATAGTTTGGACAGAAATTTTTGAATAAAATTAGTAGTTAAAAAAGTTCAAAAGAACTCAAATAAACTTAAAATTTTAATAGGTTCCTTGCATGAAAAATCCCATTTGGTCCATCAGGTAGGTTGTCAAACAATATTGGACATGTATTTTTTTTTTTTTTATACAAACGAAAATTTCCAAAGATCGAGCGTATCAAAGTTCTGGAGGGGGGGCTATATAACGTCATACCTGTATAAAATCCAATGCATAATCGACTACAGGAATGACGTCACGCGTAACTTTCATACGATATATCTTTGTCAGTTTTCATTTATATAAAAAAATAAAAAATGAGTGTAAAATATTTTTTGATAGCCTACCTCATGTACCACATTAATTTTAAAAAAAAATTGTAAGTGGAAGAGTAAATCGCATAGTTGTTCGACGGTAATTAATTCTTTGGAATTTTATGTTCTACATAAGAAATGTATTAATCGACCTGCCATACGACAGTTAAAATTAAACAATAATAATTTTATCTAATGTGCAACAGTATGGTTGAATTTTGATATTTCCGTCTGCTGTGCGACCGCCAATAACTCTCAAATACCATAATTCCGTCTGATGTGTGACGGTGATAGTGTTGTATTTAAAAATTGATTGTTATGACACATTTACAAAAGTTTTTCGATAACATCTTGTGAAGTACTTCCATACATAATTTTGAGAATTATCAAAAGGTAAAAAATTAATGTCCATTCAAAACAAAACTATTTAACAAGAAAAAATTTGATTAGAGAGAGTTCATAAATATTTTAAAAATGAACCTTTTTTATTAGGTTTAATTTATTTTTGTCACTAAGTTTGTGAATTAAACGTCGAAAATTTCGTTTCACAATTATGTAGTGGACATACATATATATGTAGAGTTTACGTACATCCTTTTCTGATTTCTCGTTATTTTAGTTTTCTTCTTTCCTTTATGGAGTCAATGATACTATTTTGAGAAGATAGTGTTTACGGACTAATCTACATGTGGGAAGGTTAGTTGTAGTAGGTAGAAACCCTAGTGAATCCTACATTACCTCCGGTCCCCAACCGGGGGTGTCTTTTGAAGTTTTCCCCTCCTCGCCCATTCAAGAATTAAAAAAAAAAAAAATGTAGTAAATTGTTTAGAGAACTCTTCACAGTGGAAGAGATAGTGTGACACGGAGAATCTTTGATAGAGCTGCGGATCAGCCGCATGGGGGCACATGGGAGTGCAGTAGAGTGAGCTAACAGCTACAACTTCTCAAAATAATACTATCAGATGAATTATTATTTTTCGATGATTTGTACATGATAACGATAAGACAAATATGGGAAATCAGCGGGGGACTATGCGAGGGGGCCGAATAAATTTTGCGTGGGAGCTTCGGGGGAGCACCGGAGAGCTCACCCAAGAAAAAGGGTCAAAATCACGTTCAAAGAAACAGATAACCTCGTGAATTGCGGGGGATCTTCAAAGAAGCTGCGGGAAAGCTTTAAAGGAGCTGCGGGCGAGTTACGGATGAGTGCGGGGGAGCGTTGAGGAGAAATCTTACAGCCCTCCACGATACAACTGTATAATATAGTAAGATACATATATATATATATATATATATATATATATAGATAGATGTATTGAAAGATAATGGATATATGCAGGCAAGAGATGGTTCATGTGAAAATATGATATATTTATGTCGGTAAATAGTACAGAACAGTGAAGAATGAAAGTTCGAAAATATATAACGCGTTGTAAATTATAATATTATGTAAATGTCAAAAGAAATTCTAACATGTTGTATGTTTAATCAATTACATAAGTTACTCTATTAAAAATAATATTAGTACTAATATGAGAGAAAAAGAATTTCTAATAGTTATGAAATAAAAATAGAAAACGCATAAGTATATAAAAATCTATACAAAATATGAAAAAATATTAAAATAAAAAATTCACATTTAAAAATGTTAAGAAAGAATTTCAAAATGATATCGTATTACAAACTAATATACATAATTAATACTAAAATGATCAAAAATATCAACAAAAAGGTCATAAATTTTTCTGTAATAATAATGATTGCGTAAATATTGTGTACATATACATATGTAACAATATTAACTTCAAATACCAATTAGAGTAATTATCAGTATCAAATTATTAACAATTATTCGATAAATCAGTAAACCCATTTCATATATTGACTATGTTCCTTCAAATTATTAGCGAATTTTTATGAGATAGCTTTGGTTATCCATGTTTGTACGCATATATGTGTATTAAAAGTAAACATTGAGAATAAAAATACTGAAATACGGGGGTCGGCGCGCAGAGCTCTAATATATATATATATATATATATATACGAAGTTATAACTTGACAAGGCATATGAAATGTCATGAAGAAAACTTTGAAAAAGAGATATGTCAAGATTGTAGAAAAAGGTACGTAAGACGGGGTATTTGAGCCGACATATAAAATTATGTATTGAAAATAAAAAATCATAATGAATATAAACATATATTTTTTGTTTGGTTTTTATTAAAATCTGGACGACTGCGGGATGGCGCAGGTCTGCGCGGAGCAGGATTTTTTTTTTTAATTTAATATCATAAGAGAAATTCGAACAATGTTTCCTTAATTTGTGGGGCGGTGCGGGGTGGAATTACCTCCCCGCCCCACCTTACGCCAATATATGTATATATATATATATATATATATATATATATATATATAGGATGATATATATTGTTAAGGCATACTTCATAAAATAATATTTTGTACAAATTTTTTAACTAGAACCATATTTTATCAAAATTAGTAAAGACACTTCTGAAAAATGACTTATAACGTATATACATTAGGGTGTCCGTTATTTACCTATTTCAACTTTTTGGTCATCTACCCACTTGAATATCTTTGTTGTGGCCCAAAATAAAAATCCATAGCCTGAAAACTAAAAAAATTTAAGAGTTAACACGTGCCACCAGACATATCTTATTCTCCCATTTAAATAGCGTGGGATTTTTAAATTACAACCTTGTATTATTTTTTTGACAACTTCAAGTATTTTTTCTTAATTTTTAAATCATTCTATTAAATTTATTATCACATGGACTTGATGAATTGATTTTTTCCAATACAAAAAGAGCAAGTTGAAAAAATTCAATTTTTTGGATATTTTGTTCTTCGATAGGCAAGAATCTAATTTTTTCAATTCATATGTTTTGAGCTAAAAAGAATCAATTCACAAAGTCCAAGTGATACGTAATTCAATGGTATGATTCAAAAATCCAGAAAAATACTTAAAGTGGTCAAAAAAATCAAACAAGGTTGAAATTTAAAAATTCCATGCTTTTTAAATGGAAAAACAAGATGTGTCTGGTAGCACGTGGTAACTCTTAGAATTTTTTGTCTTTCAGCGTATGGATTTTCATTTTGAGATATAACGAAGAGATTCCAGTGGGTAGATGACCAAAAAAATGAAATCGGTTAATAGCGGAGACCCTAATATACATACATATATAAATACATCTATAGATACAAAAGTGCACATACAGACACATAAGAATTAACATTTGTTTCTTTTGTGATGAGTATTAAAATTCAATCAAAATAGAAACTAATATATCCAACCGTAAACATAATAATTGTTATATTTTATTCTTGCGGTGATTAGAGTTAAAATAAAAACAAACAAAAAAGCCTGGAATTGTTGAAATCGGTCAAAGCAATCATGAGATATGACTAATTGTATACCTTCCCCACTTTCCCCCAAAGCACACCCAGCTACTAAATTTTTTTTTATTCCATTTTAATACGTTTTTTTTGATACTTTAATGATCGGTCAAAATTTTTATTGTAAAATATACTCAAACACCGACAAATATCTTTGAAATCTATTTTTTAGAGAAAATCGAGTATCTAAAAATAATGAAAATGAAAAAAAAAAAAAAAATATGATAAAATTTTTTTTCACGAAGTAATTTTTATTCAATAACAAAAACAAACAAGCCCGGCATTATTGAAATCGGCCGAAGTAATTCTGAGATATGACTAATTATATACATTCCCTATTTACACCAACGCACACCCAGCTACTAAATTTTTTTAATTTTAATTAAATACATTTTTTGGTCTAAAAGTTAATATTCTTTCGGAATTACTATCATAAAATATCCTAAACAACAATAAATACCTTAAAAAACCACTTTTCCGAAATAATAAATTTTGAATAATCGATAAAATCCAAATATCAAAGAAAATATACAGTGTTACGTTGGATTACGTTCGGTATGGTGATCGGGAAATAAGTGCACAGCGGGTGAGGTTAATAGTTCTTTATTTAATTAGAGACCGAGGGGAGAGTCACGTATGAGTCGCGAAGCGGAGCAGATACGTCTGCTTCTCTCGAGCATCGTTCCTAGTCTCCCTTCCTTCTCCTAACTCACTCTCCCCTTGCCTACCATGTACTGCCCCGTCCGAGAAGGCCCTTGGCTAGGGAAAGGCGGACGGACATATATGCTATCGTACGTCACACGTCCCAGACTGCGGCGACGTTGTCCTTGACGGCGATTTCCATGTATGTTGAGCGTGGGTGTTCGAGTAATGTTTGGGTCCTGTTGTTTGTGTTATACGCCTTTTGCCATTAAGGAGCAACGAGTAAGTCTTTTTCTGCTGATCTTCGTTTCTCCCAAGGGTTATATATCCATGCTGTCTGTATCGTGTTTTCCTTTTTTTTTGTATGTGTAGCGCTCTTTCCTCTTTTATAATATTTATAAAAATAAGCTCATGAGTTAAGGTTGTATTATGATTTTTACATAGTTTTCACCTCCATTTTATTAGACAAATTTTCTTATAGTTATACGCTCATTCTTTACGTGTACTATTATAATCCAGTTAGTAGTATGCATCAAATAATAATTTATTAGTATAAGTAACATTGTAGCATAAAATTTCTTAAGACCCATGTACCCGCCCATGCACCCTTTTTCAACTAATGTATGTATTAGGTTACACAAGATATACATATTACAATTATTGTCAAGGGTGTCGATGGCTAAGGCGTTACTACGTCCGACCTATCTTACTAGGTTTTTTTTTTTTTTTTTTTTTTTTTTTTTTTTTTTTTTTTTTTTTTTTTTTTTTTTTTTTTGTTGTTAATAATAATATCGTTATCCTTATTATTATTTTTATTCAAACTGAGGGTGTCGTAAGGCTGTACTGCGTTAAAAAAATCTATTTCTCGTTTATGGCTTTCCGCCGTCCAGTTGTTGGCCTCTGTTCAGTGACCCTCTGCTCACGAGTTTTATTGCCGGGCTGGTGTGCCTGCGTATGGATGACGATCGGTCCCAGCGTGATGCTATTGTCGGCCGCCCTTCATCCTGGGTTCGGCTATGTCCGTGCCGACAGTTACCTGTGAACTATCTATAACAGATCAATAGAGAGGCCCCCCCCCTGGAAGAGGCACTTCCATTTTCGCGAGCGAGGAGAACGAGAACGCGCGTACAGTAGCTACTATATTTCGCACCCAGTATGCTGGCGTTGCAACAATATGTATGTTGATATCGTTTATTATTTCCCTTTTCTATGCGATTTTATTTGGCATTTGCTCTTATACATAATATTGCTTAGCTTAATATATTTCAACCCTTTGTTTGTATATTAATAGTCTTCTTATCCAATTGATTATGTTATTTCATTATTATTGATGCAATTGTTCTTATATGCTATGTCGCTATTTACATGGTTGAATTTAGTGGATGTTAGATGATGTGTTGATTTCGTGAGTGATCATCTCATATTTAATCTGCCCGGTGTCTATATACGACACTCATAGTTATTTTAGGGTTTTTTTTTTTTATTTATTTATTTATTTATTTATTTATTTTTTTATTGGAAGAAGACAAAATGTGTATACAGCTGTATGGGCGTTAGAACGTGTTTTTTTTTTTTTTTTTTTTTGGTCAGTTGTATTTTGTTGGTTGTCGATAGAGGTTTGGGAGTATCTGAAAAAGATTTCTATTAAACTGTTTCCATCTGCGAGGTCGATTCTCTCGTTCGACAGCATCTTGATGGAGTTCACTGCTCTGGTCGTAAAGTTAATAGATTGCTTTCGACCGTGTGTCGCTTTATGACTGCTGTGAGCCTTTCGTGATCGTACACTGACGCATCTGTTTAGGGCATTCTGACTGCGTTCATGAGACTTACTTAGGTATTACTTTTTTCAACAGTATTTTTTGCACTTCGTGTATGTATGTATGATGTGTGTTCTTGTTTCCACATTTTTTCTTGTACGTAGTCTCGTTTAAAGTTGCGATTAAAACTTTTTTCCTAGAACTTTCCGTGATTATTTCGATTGATAATTATTGAACCTGGTTTTTCTGGACTATAGTCCGCTGTTTTCTTTGGATTAGCGAAAAGATTGACGGTCTTCTAGGTTGAACAATGGTGATCCTTTTATTCTTCTTTCTTTAAATTTTTTCTTTTGAGGGTAGTGAAACAAAGATTGTTTGTAAGGATAGTAATAAATAGACTGTTACTGAATGCATGGTTGATAAAAACAATTTCTATGTGTGAATATCGTTGTTAACCAATGTAACTATATTTTGTAATCTCAATTTTCGCATTTTACACTTTCTTCGAAATCCACTAATCACATTTGTATTTGTTATCTTTTATAAATCATATGTTTTCCATTTCATCTTATTTTTTTTCTGTTCTATGTAACAACACTTTTTTTTGCTATAATGATTATTGAAGTTTTTTTTTTGTTCGTGTAAGTTACATAATGTTACTACGTTTTTAATGCCATTACCGTAATTACCGTAATATTTATATTTTAATTAATATTTTATTGCGGTATTATCGCTAGATTTTGTTTTATTCTATTATTGTGTCTTTTGATATTTGTTTTGTTTATTTAATGCTTCGCCTCTTTGTTTTTTTTTTCATGCAAGAGATGATAATGTAAACTAACAACGATTTAAATGTTGCCAAATGTGAACTTATTGACCGATTAATAATTAAATGATCCCACATGTTGGGTGCACAGCCATTGTGCTGTTATTAGGAAAAAAATCTCATTAACTTTATCTTTCTCCTTCTATGTTCCCAATGCAGCCGAATGGCAATTAAATTTATTGTGAATCTCTGGGTGTATACTACGTTTTTTATCCGTTAAGTGTTATTAAGAAAAAGTTTCGATGTGTAATTTTTGTGGCTCGCCCCAGGGCTGCGAATAATTGAAAAAAGGGGAGAGGTTCCAAGTGCCTGTTTGTGTCAGAAATTCCGCAATTCGTTTGATGTCTCTGTCGTATTTTGTACTCGTATTTTCGTGCTCACGTGTGTTCTGACGCTGATAGAAGGAGTGTAGGAACATGTGGTCCTCTCGTTTGTCTGCTATGTTTGGGACTTTCTGCCCATGTGATTTATATTGTGCCATATATTTTTTGTCAATGCACGCCCGTTCTTCCTTCTCCTTGGGCCCTGGCGTGGACAGGGTTGTGAGGAATTTTTGCAGGGTACTCCCTTTTCATTCCTTGCTTCTCCTGGCAGTACTTTTCTTAATTTTGTTCCGGTAAGGTCGTGCAAAATTTTATCCGTTCAAGTCGTTGTCGTGATCGTCGAATGTATTGTGGCCCTATCGTAACTGCAGGTTGGCCTGTCGCGCCTGAGTGAGATCTCTGTCGCGGACCGGCGGGTGGTGTACGATCCTCCAGGGTCCCGCACTTGTGGAGCGTTTGGAGTTCCAGCGCTCCTGATGCCAGCGCGTAAGTAAAATTTGTGCTCGTTTTTATTACTCTTATTATATATATATATATATGTATATACATATATTTCTCCGACAATTATGTTCCCCCTGTCTTTCGGTTTGATCTTATTATTATTATTAATATGTATAGTTTGTGCAGCTGTATGTTTGTCGGGGGCCGCCAGCCTTGCGCACCGCAGACACCGACGGGCAGCTAGTGGCGTGCGGCAGCCCGTTGGCGTTGGCCCCCGTACAGTGTCCAGACCACGGCTATGTATGTTTTCTACCGTCCCTCTTGATTGTATATTTGTCTCTATATTATCATGATATTTATTTATATATATATATATATTTTTTTTTTTTTTTAGCTGGGAGTCCGATCCATCATTGACCCCTATCGGCAGATTGGATTGCCTATGCCAGCGACCGTGTCTCGCTGGCTTGTTTAGACGCCGTTTCTACCCGTGCGGCGTTTTGTGTTCCGTGGTGGACGTTGGGGCATCAACGTCCACATTCCCGGCGGCCGCGTCTATATTGCCCTTTTCCATTCTGCTGCGTTGGTGCGGCCTGCTAGGTCTGTCGGGACGGCCGTCCCGTTGTACTGCCCAACACTGGAGGTGGGGGCAACCTACTCTATCCGCATTAGGTGCGGTTGCCACGGTATAATTGCGGTTGTGGTGGCCGATGTGCCCGTGGTGGTTCCCGCGGACTATCCACCGGAGCAGAACCCGAATATTCGCGTAAGTGTCCTTAATTTGTATGTATCCTGCATTTTTCTTGGACTCGATTTTTTTTT
>JAPYYV010015320.1:0-22054 GCA_030522625.1 Copidosoma aretas
TGTATGACAAAAATGTATCTGCGACTAGAAAATTGTTGTAATATACTGATGTATGTAATCCTCCGTCTGTATGTACTTGTTACGAAAAGGACGTAAAATTAAATTAAATTTTAATTAGCGAATGTGAGTTGTAAATTTAACAGTTTACGTGTTTTTTCCTCCTGGCACAAGACTTATTTCTAGCATGGTTATTGTTTTCTAAGCATGTTGTGTAGGTTGTAAAACGTTCCTCTGCAATGTTATGGTTTTAACCATTGCGCTTTATCTCTGATTGATCTTCTCCAACCCGTATGATTGTACGAATAACAAGAGATCCCCCTTTGCAAGAAAATGAAAACCATAGATTTTTTTTGATAGTGCACTACCTCCTACTCTGGGCACTTGGCACTTTGGAACACTTCCGCATTCGCCCAGGACAACAAGTCCTCTGGGGTGGTGAAAAACCCATCTCGGAACGGCCCGGTGTATTGCCCAAGTTCTGACCGGGTATTTGTGTCCTTGTAGACGATGTTGCACACCTCCCGCTCACGTTGTCCATAACTTAACAGAAACAGTTATAATCGATCTCTGAAGAAAAAACCTGGATTGGGAGATGGGACCGTATTCATTTTTGAGATTTGCACACTCTTCAAAAGAATTCGATCGATTAGGCTCAATCTCAATTTCGCTATTGTTTCTGCAAAACTTCAGTTATCGACTTTTTTCATTTTTTTTCATTTTTTGCGCACTTGGCCTGAAAGGTTGCATGCTTATACACTACTTGCTTTTTTCTTTACGTAATATCCACTAATTTTACTTGTTTTTTTTTTTTTTTTCTCATTAGCTTTATCAAAACCCAGTAAAAAAGTCCCGAGTTGGCTAAAATATTTCAAAAATTTAAGTATTTAAGTACGCGCACTCTCTCTCGCTCAGTTATTGCACATCAAAATATATACCAATTGCACAACTGATGGCATAACTTTTGCCCGCAAGCTGCCAAAAAAGAAATCTTACACTGCTCATCCGATATTTACTACGCGGAGTAAGTAGTACGCCCGCCCGGAGCAGAGAGCAAAGTTTTTCTTGCGTCCGTTGAATTGTCCGTATGTTTGCCTCCGTCCGCCGGGAGTAAGTATTTGCTCGAAAAACGCGATCGATTTGGCAGTGAGCAAACAGGGTCACGTGGCAAACACAAGAAGTTTTCAAAGAAGCATCAGGAGTCCGAGAGAAACTCTGAATGCCTTTGAATAATATTCGCGGACATTTTTTCCCGACTAATGTAACTTGTTTGAATTTGCACGAGTTTTAAAACAACATATCGCTAGCGAAAACTTTCGCGCCTCATTGGATTAAAAAAAAAAAAAAAAGACGTAATTACGAGCTGAGCGCGCGCTGAAAGTATATATTCTTCTTCCCCCTTAATAAGACACTGCAGATAATCCGATAATTGAATGTCGGAGCAGACGCTGATGTCGCTGATGCACTTGAGACGCGCTTCATTGACTCGCGCACGTCAAACCGCTCGAGTCGAGCACGTACTGTACCTACTCGTAAACATCAAATCCAATATGTTAACATACATAGCTTTAATTAACCGACATAATCCTGGCCTACTAATTATCTCGGGCACTTGAACGTCAGTTTCTACATCGTAGAGCGGGTGTAGATGTAGCCTCTTTATTTCGCACACAATGGTCCGACGCACTCTGTTGTCCATGTATACCATTATATACATTTTCTTTCGAATGAGACATCAATGTACAATTGAAATACACTGCATCCTCCGTTCTCCATTAAAACGCATAGCTCGCGTATACTCTTCCGTATGTATATGGAACATTCGCTTAGCTAGTACACCAAATTAATGCGCAGGATCCGAGTGTCGCGAATTAAAAATATAATGGGAATTCCGGAGCTGACGCGCGACTATTATCACATCTCGAAATCACGGCATCCAAAAGGAGAGCAATGCAAGTCACCCCGAGAGGATGGAAACCCATTGACACAGATCCGAGAATAGAGCTGAGAACGATGCGCGGCGAAGGGGGATGGATGCTGGATGGGAGCGAAACGACGTAAGTACACATCAGGATATCGACAGTCGCTCGCCCATTACTGTACCGTCTCTTTTTATAGTAGCGCCGGAGTCGCGAAGATTCATCCCTCCCTTCCTCTTCTTCCGCTCCAGAATTACATCGGAGCTGCATCCCTTGCAGTATACGTGTGCATAGCATACAACGCATTTACAGATGCTGGGCAGAGGAGACGACGACGAGGAAAAAAAAAAAAAAAAAGGTCCTCGATAAAGAGGCCGTGACAGCGGTCGTAAGTGCAGCAAGGGATGGGCATGGCATGTGAATTTCCAAGACGAGCCACGACCGATCCTACATAGAGCTACATATAGCCATGCAGCAGTGCAGCGTCACTATTTCCGTCCCCCTCTCGTCCCGTGCATGTATATATATATATAAGTACTCAAGCGCATCCTCCTGCGTGTGACACGACTGCATGACATGGGAATCGAGCGTGCAGCGAGGACACTGCGCTCTCTGTGCCGTATTACACCGCATCCGGTATCTCGTTGTGTGCAGTGCCGGCCGGCCGGCCGACTGTCAGTGGGACGCTCTTCGACTCGGGCGCCAAAGCCTCTGGGGCAATGATGAATAATAATCATTAATGGCACACTCACCCTGGGGTATCCATCGTGACATCGGAGTGTTATTACTGCAGAAATGAAAGAAATACACTCAGGGTGTCTCGGTGCGCCTTCTTCGGTGTCCGACATTTTCACTCGTATACCAGACTTTCGGGACCCCAGCGAAATTTCAGCGCTTCGCCGATGCATTTCCGCGCGCTATACTCTGTTTATTACGTTTCGCGGAAGTAAGTTCAACAGCACGACGACACGGGGAAGTCGAAGCGACGCGGAAGATCAGCCGAGCAAATTGAAATAATTGATTGATGGCTCCCTCTCTCTCTCTCGGGCCTTGCCGCAACTCCGAATGGCAAAAGTTGATTCTTGCGGACGATGGATGGGTGTCATAATCACCGGGAAAGTCTACTTTTGCTCGAGCTTCTACCTATAACTTTCCCCGAGGCCCATACATATGTATATCTGTAGCAGTGAAACCCCGCGGGTACAATTTCATACCGACTGTTTTCGGCGATTTCGATGGTTATTTCTAAGTTTAGATCCCGCGGCTGGAGATTGCGGAACGAAGGCGCCAAAAAGGGTGGACGAATTATAATATTGTCCCCGCGGTACTCGCGCGAGGTGCGAGCTTCAACTGTATATTATTATTGAACCGTACTTAAGTATAACGCGCCAGCTGCGGCCGGCCGTATAGAATTCAAAGTCCGAACGATCGGAAAGCACTTGCGCATATGGAGGAGCGGGGGGGAGGGGGCTCTTTGTATTTACTCGCGATGCGTTTCTTCGAACGAATTGTCGTTTCGTAACCGAGAAAGGGGCCAACGAAGATTATTCCTCGCTCTCGCTCCAACTCTCTCCGCATCATCTTACTCGCGCTCTCGTATATACATATAATACAATACGACGGAGAGCGATCAAAATTGACTCTGACGAGTGTACAGTTACGCGCGCGCACTGATACTGATACCACGATGTATCATTACGCTGTGTACGACATCATATTCGAATTAATGAATAAAGAAATTTGTAAGTATAATGTACGTCCGAGTGGCGTGGAAATAATACACATGCACGCGTCAGTGAATCTCATGCAGAGAGAGAGAGAGAGAGAGAGGAAGATGGGAAGACTGTGAAATTTCCTGGCTGACTCTGATGCAGGTGTATTATGTGGTGTTGCTTTTGACGAGCGAGAGCAATCAAATTACAAGCGGCGCATCGCGGCACGAGTGCCCCATGCGGAGAGGACCGCTCGGATTTTCGTGTGTATAGTACTATACGGGATGTGCATCAGGAAAAAAAAAAAGACGGCCCTTTTCGTATTTATTATACGTATACACGCGGTAGGTATAATATATATGAATACAGGTACGCGGCGCATCACGTGCGGCCACTGTAAATGAATGTGATACTATACTTATACGATCATGCGGGCGGAAGCACGCGAAAAAGTCCATTGCTCCCCCGTGTGTGCATCTTCATGTATATAAAATACACTGTATGCACTGCTGTGGAAAATTTTGTCAATTTGCAGCGCACTCTTAAATAACCCTAGGACAAGCCTTTTTTTCTTTGTTGTAATGACAATTTTCATCATTTCCATTTCGGATCGTATCTCTTTCAATAACACCCCGCATGTGGTACTATACTCGGAACGCGTTCCACTTTTTTGGCGTCCAATTTATTTCAATTACCCAAGTCGTTAGGAAAGTTAAAAAAAAAATAGGGAAAACGAGACAATGCCGTACGAATATACTTTCCCATGCGATGCACAATCATTGCCTGCAACAACACATCGTGAGATACTGCCCCGCAGAGAGACAATGCGGCTGGATGTGTGTACGAGCATTATTTTAATTGACCACGGGAAAATATACGGCGAGTATGTACCGCGATCATTATAATTTTATCGTAAAACGCGCTCTTTCCGCGGCCCTCGACTCCCGAGCCGCTGGCCCGCACGATTGGGCATCTTGTAAAGAACTGAATTCGGCAAACGCAGCGCCCACCTATTCATAGAAACGCGCACTCGCTCACTCATGTTATTTATAATTCCGCTTGTATGCATATATACATGTGCACGTATATTATATACTCTATAGTAGTCCCCTTTGGTATTATGCAAGGACGCCACAGTGGCTGCTGTATACGTATGGTATTCGCAGCGGCTTCGGCCGTTGCGAGTGATGTATAATGCACGCGTACATGCAGTCGCGAACGCAGGAATAAATACAAGGCGCGTACTTAATTACGCCAAGACGACTTCCTCAATGAGCACTCGATCGACTCGATTATCCTTTGGTATATGAGGATATACATGTATGCTCTTATACTTGTACTCAACGCGAAGGTTCTCGGGGATCTTAAGCACGTAATTACGGTGATTATCGGAAAACTGGCGCGTTCGCCGATGGTCATTCTGTGCCGCCGCGGAACGGTAAATCCTGTGTATATTTATTATCGTTTGCTCGTTACAAAAGAATAGAAGCGCTCGCTGTCGTATTTCCTATCCTATATGCATACACGTTTTCTCTAGTTTGTAAGTAGGTACTCTGAGACTGAAAGTAAAAGAGAAACACATTAAATTAAATTACATCGGGACTCGACGCGCGTTGTCGTGCGAAAGAAAGGGTGTACCAAGTTGTTGTAAAACGATCGCGCGGATCGGGGCGTCGCGGGTGAGGCCAAATAAAATCGCCCCCCGCAGGCAACCGTGTACCGACCGACGCGGTAAAACGATTCCGAAACTCAATCCCATGTATATTGCGCTCTGCACGGCGTATACTTGTATACATACATCATTCAAACGTGTCTGAATAAAATTGTGCCCTGCACTGCAGCTACTTTTACTTTACTTGCCGATCGATACTTACTTTCGAGTATAAACAAAAAAAAAAAACCATGCATAGGTAGATACATCTATCGTTGATTAATTTGCGATTCAATTGCGGCATGTATATGTGTGTATGTACAACAGTGACACCGCGCACGACGATGACTTACTGATGCAGACGCGGGTCGCGGGAGTTCGAAATGGTTAATGACTCCGCTGGCTGCAGTCGAGTCCGCGCTTCCGCTTCCCCGTCCCGCGCTCTCTTTTTCTGTTTCGTTTCTCATTAGGCAGATGCGCTTCTGAACGCCGGCCAAGTTGTTATTAAAAGCCTCGCTCTATGGTATACGTGTATATATATATATATATATGTATATAGCTCGCCTGATTCACAAAAACGCCCGCGCGTCGACGAGCGTAAATCCGAACCGACGTCCGCGGGACAAACAGACCCGCACGGAAATACTACCCGTGAATTCCAAATCCGACGATCAGCGCATCGGACTACGACGGCGTTTCGAAAAACCTCCCATTGGCTGCAAGTTGTTTTTCAATTGCACCGTGCCGCAGCAGGCTCGCGTGCTCGGCCCGCGATCGTGTGATGCACGTTGCACGTGCGGTGTGGTGTATATATACATGATAGCCTTGAGCTCGTTCGGAGGTGGGATGCCCGGGAACGTAGCGAGGGAAAAAAAAATTGAATGAGAGAAAGGGGAGATCGGCGCGTGGCTGTGGGAGAAAAAAGTGTAATGCTGAAGCCGAGCAGGAAGTTGCAACGCGGAGGAAGAGGTGGTCGGTCTCGGGCACGCATATATATACGTGTGGATGTGGGGAGCTGTGCTCGCGAAAGGTCTTGAAAAACAAAGGAGCTGCGTGTATGTGCCATAGGAGTCTTCCGGAGAGTTTCGCGATTCAATTCGGCTGGAGGAGAAAAGTGTGACGCGTGTGCGCGAGTCTTCGCGCCGGGGGTATACGCGAGTGCTGTGCGCACTGTTTTGTGGGAGAGTCGGGCGAGAGATGCTTGATTAATTGGCTTTTTTGCCCGGCTTTCGACTGAAAATAGGTAAGCTGGGAGAGCATTATGATTAAAACCTATTGTGACTTTTACGGAAATTGGAAACGAAAAAAGCACATCTTGCAGTGTTTGTACTTCCGTTAAAAAATAGATTGACGTTGAGGTCTAAAATTTTTGTTCCAATACCAAAGTATAAATGTTGGAGAACATGTGAAAAAATTTAAAGTCGGGAATAGCAAGCATACTCTTGAGGAAAGCGCATTTTTCGTCGAGTTTCCATCGTTTTTTTGCATTCGCAGCAAGATAGTTCTAAAATGACTTGGAAAACATTACAAGATTTTATCTAAAAAATGGCACACTTTTCACATTCGTTCGAAACAATTTTCAAAATCCAACATCAACAATTTACAGTGCTGGAAAAATGACGTTTACGTTGTAGTTAGGAAATCCAATTTCTTAAAGTCAAGACTAATATGTACGCACTGTTAAAGTGACTCGATTGTTAAATCATGTAGTTTCTATTTTAAAGTTACAAAAATAAAGGACAGGATAACGTATACATCTTAAAAGTGCACACATAGACGTTTGTTTCAATGTAATGGAAAAACAACAACCCTCAAGTCTCAAGGCAGAGCGAGGAAAAATTCAACACGGAAACAGTCGCGACGGCGAGCCAAATTACGGAGATGAGCACTCTTATATACCACGAGAAGATAATATCGATCCGCACGAGCGCGGTGATGAAACGTAGGAGCTGTCGGATGATGAGTCGAGACGAGCAAGCGTGGACGACGCGTACTTTATACCTACGACAACCAATTATTTCAAGGATCTTGAGTCACGCGGAAAAAAAACAAGTTGACGTATAATGATTTGAATTCTCGGATTCAAAAGCCAAAAATAAATATTGATGATTCAATGTGCAAATGTGTTCTTTGGAGGCTGAAATCCATACACTGCACAATCACGTAATTCATATACTTTCGGTTCGAGATCGAAACGCGGGGTTTGTATATGGGTCATTTCACAAAAACTGCTATATTTCATGAAGCCTATGTTTGTCTACAACGCATTTTATTATTTCGAATCGAAACTTTTTTTTAACAGTGCCAACTAATTTTTCTCTAGATGAATTTTAAAAATCCGATTTCACACACCAAAATATCTCGTTTTCCGTAAAATGACTCATGTACATTTTATGTGGTGGAATTATTGAATATACTATGCGTGTCATTGCGTTACTTGACTATTTGTATTACTTATTATATCATATAATTACATTATTTGCGTATAATATGTTGGTAAAAACTACTCTGTTTAAGCTTGAAGTACAAGATAATTCTACTCACAAAACATCATCTCCTAATTTCTTATTCTGTTGTTGATCGCTTACTGCTCAGTATTAGTACTTCTTCACTCGACGAATGACTAGATCAGACTGAACATCGGGTGAGCTGACTCAGCTGAGCAGGGTGAGTCAGCTGTGTCAGTGAACTCGATAAGCTGCGCACTTTATACTGGGTGCGCAATGAGCTGCGCAGCTCGCCCCACGTTTTGGTGACAGTGTGATTTAGTCAACTATCGAGTGAACACGTAATGTACCGAACAGTAAGCGATCAACAACTGAGTAAGCAATAAGGAGACTACGTTTCGTGAGTAGACTTATTTTACACTTAAAACTTAAATAGAGCAGATTTCAATAACGTATAAAATGTAATAAAATAATAAGATATAGAATAATAATATCTTTGCATTAAATTACTTTATCATATAATATGCACATGAATAAATTAATAAACATTGACGAATAATTGACAACCAATAACATCATTGCAAATACTTGAAGCTTAAACAGAGTAGTTTTTAATAACGTATATGAGCCATTTCATAAAAACTGCGATATTTCATGAAGCCTATATTTATAAACGACGCATTTTATTATTTCAAATCAAAATTTTTTTTCAACTGTGTAAACTAACTGTCTCGAGATAGCTCTTGTAAAATCAAATCGAATAAATATTTGCCGTAGCCGTAAGATGGAAAAAACAGGCCAAAATGTCATTACTGTAACGCAAAACATTCAAAATTTTTATTTTATCGGCTTATACTGCCGATGTGTTAACTTTTTAATTTTTTCAAGCTGTATTTTCCAAAAATCTAAACGATCCAATCGTGAAGCCTAGTTTTGATACTTTTGAATTACGCGAGACGGTAGATTTAGTTGGGCCAAGTGGTCCATTTTTTGACATTTGGCTTTGACCATTTTGTATGGTAAAGCGAACAAGCATGTATGCGATATATCGAGCAATTTTTTTCAACTGTAGTGTACGGAGGCGTTTGGTGTGCATATACACCAAACTAAATTTCGGTAGAAAATAACTATTTGGGACTTCAGAATTGCCAAAAAAGTACCATTTAAATAAACATGTCTTTTCTAAAAATGAAAATGCATTCGGGCACAAAAGACCTCACATAACGTAGAAAAAAAATTATATAAATTCTAAGCACTAAATTTTGAAAATCCTATTTTACACACCAAAATATCCTGTTTTTCGTTAAATGACCCATATATAAGTAATACACGCGCTTCGATTAGTGCCGATTGGACTGGCTGTTTCCGAAAGAGCATTGGATCGGCGCCGCCACGCCGCCAGTCTTCTCGTCTCGCGTCCGGGCGTCGCGTCGTCTGCGCGTATTATAGTAGGGTATATAGCACATGAGTTATCTGCTCCTGTTAGTTTTCGGCGGACAGATTTATTGTATACCACATTCGTTCGCTACAGTTACGTCGGCGGTTCGCCGGAGCGAAATGATAAATTCGACCGAACTTTTGTCACGTGCGTTGAACTCGCGGGCGTACGCCGCACACACGTCTGTTTCACTGTACGAGCAGCGCACGTGTGTACGTGTATTCCAATTAATTGCATAAAAGGAAATCACCGATACGTACGCGTGCGCGCGTATGAATCACGTATGATTTCATATTCACTCGAGATTTCTAATCGAATGCCGTACGAATGTCAAAGAGAGTTGGCAAGGTTGTAGTGTATGACGATACACACACGCGCGCGCGCGTTTATCGATTATCGAATGTTCGCGCGTTTGATGGGTGCAGTGATTCCGCGTATCGTAAGGGGCACTCGGGCCGAGGTTTTATTTTTAGTCGACATTCAAAAATATATGGTTATAAGTATAGGACGATGCCATCGTCGTCGCCGTTGTTCAATCAAGAGCGAGACTCGACTTTTAGCATCCGATGTTTGTTGGCTTTTTTAATAGCGGAACCTGATAAAACACAAGTTAGCTCAATGTTTGCACTGCGAAAATTAGATTGTTGACTTGGATATGAAATCTTTATTAATGATTAACCTTTTAAAAAAAATCTACTCAGGGGAATCGCATGTTTTTTCGAATAATGAATCACATCCACCCACAAACATCTGAATACTTTCCGCATACAGTACAAACGAATGAACGGCCGAAAGATACTCGTCTGCAGAGAGAACACCCGCGGATCAGGGCCGCGGAGCAAATTTCAATTAGCGCGGACAATGTCGCGAAAAAAGCCGGCCCCTGCCCGGTAACAGCAACAAAAAGAAAAATATCTCGCCCCCCCCCCCCCCCTCCCGAGACTATAAACCGCGAATATCGTGCAAACGTCAATTAAAATTAAACGGCATTGGTCGACGACAAAAATAAGGATGATACAAAAGAGAGTCGCGCGCTTTTCTCCCCGACCTTCGACGAGTTTCCACCTGCGAGCCGCGGGGGGCAGCGACGGACGAGGCGACGGATAAAAAGAAAGGGGGAAAAATTGCATTCGAGCGGGTGTATATAAGTATGTACGTGCGTGAAAGGGGATCAGACGAGCGGCGCGAAAGAGGAGGAACGCAGCGGGGAGATGCGCGCCGGAAGAGCCATCGTGCAGCAGCGCTCCACCACAATACCGGCAACTCTGTCTCTCTCGCGCGCGCTTTTCAGCATTGATTTAAAAGGGGAACCCTCCACAGCCGCCGCCGCGATTATCATACCCGCGCGTGCGTATGAAAAGAGAGAGAGAGAGAGAGAGAGACGGGCGAAACAAAAGGGGAAAAAATCTGCAGCCCCGACGAAGTTATTAAAATCCGCTTTTTTTTTTTTCGCCGGTCGGAAGATATATCAGGGACGGAGGGCGGAGGCGTCGACGCCGAGGAGTGTGCGACATTCGGAGCAGCGCCGCGAGACTTTTGCCCCAGCACCGCGGGCGTACAACGGACGCGCGCGAATCTGGGCTCCCTATGAAAGTTTTAAGAAGTCGTTAGCGGGCGCCTCCCCCGTCCCGTGCACACGTCGCTCCCGATACCCACTGCCGCTCGCCGAAGCGCCAAAGAGCGCTTCGCCGCCGCAAGGCTCCGGGGAACCTACAGCTGCGGGCACGCGCGGATCTCCGCCCGAGAGTTTTTCCCCGCGCGTCTACATGATGGTGCGTATTTTTCCGCGGGTGTTTTAGAAAAGCGCCGGCTGCTCTCGAGTGCGCGCGGGGTCGTGTCCCGAAGGGCAACTTTCGAGTCTCGAGCGTGCCGGCGGAGCTCTCTCGGGGAATAATTTTTCGCCCGACGAGCGAGTTTCGGGGGGGAAAAAGCATGGAAAAACACGCGCACGGAGCGAAGGAGAAGAATCGCGTCGTCTCTATTTCCCTCTTCGCGACTGAACCGAGCGTGCCTACACCCGGCCCGGGCTCTGTACGATCGAATACCCAGAGCGGCGCACGCTCGCTGCTGGTGTTTGCCCCCGTCGTGTATATTCAACTTGGACGACAAATTTAATCGAAAACCCACGCGGGCCCGCGATATAGGCGCGTTTGTATACGGTATGCACGCACATCCCGCGGCGGTTTCGGCGTATGGGCGAGCAAACAAACGCCTCGTATACGCGCGTGTATGGGTTTCGTCCCGCGGGGGAACGATAGTTGCCCCCCAAACTAAATGTATGTATAATTATGCACGAGCGTGTAATTTTGCTCCGCAACGAGCGAGTGCATATTTTCTCGAATCTTCCTCCCCGGCGCGGATAACGATAATGTCGATGGAGACTATTTTTCGCTCGACACGTGGATCTTGTGTACAATATGTTTTATGCTGCACGGGGACAGTGTCAATTGCCGTAATTGGAGTATCAATTGCCGTGACTATATTTATAGTACATGGTCCATTGCGCGATGCACGCGGAGAGAAGTCGATGGTATTATATTTCCACACAGTGCACACAATTGTATGTCTCCCGCTTCCCGGCAGAGGAAAATTATTCTTCGCAGCGAATCCGTTTTCCGGAGGAAGTGTTTTTTTTTGTCCCCGACATCTATATTCGGGAAACGGCGCTGCACAGGATGGGGTGCAGGGGGTCGGGTAGAGAGGATGCCTTAATTGCTCGCTTCTGTGTGTAGATTCATGTATACTGGCAGGGGGGGGGGGGGGGGGGTAGTACTCTGGAGGCAACGGGGTCGATACACGGGGTGAATAACGATGAGCCCCGCCCCCGGGAGGCTGTAATTGGCTGTTTACGATCCTTTCTGCCACGGCCTATCGATTCCTCGGCTCCTGTATACACACATATATACTGACTTCGCGCCTTAATTTAGCGCGTTCTCGCCGCGAGATTAATTACCGCGCACTTGTTACGCGACGACGCTGGGTACGATTATATTCCGGACCAGCTGTCCTTGGTTCTTTTCATATACGTATAATACAGCGGGTCGGCAAAACGATGCTGTTCTCCGTAGCGTTAGTGCAAATGCAGAAAAAATCTCTGTAAAGGTGGACCGTGCACGTCGGTAATTTTTCATCGTGAGAATGCGGAGAGTGCACTTTTCCAGGAGAGAAAATGTGTCTCGTGATTTTTAATACACCGCAAAAAGCCACTCTATACGTCCCGGCTGAAAGCTTATACGTATATATTTGTAACGCTACACCGCTAAAAGTACCGACTCCTGCCCGAAATCCTAGGCGAGATCGGTGAAAGTCACTCTGGCGCGAGTCCAACGCAAGAAAGGACTCCGCTGCGACCGAACGAGGCGTCCTTTTTGCAAGAACGCTGCAAGCAAGTACGAGCTTTCAAATCAGACTTGTGCTCCGATGAAAGAAAATTTTCCTCCCCCTCTCCGCTTTGCATGTACATCCACCATTTAAATCCGAGCGCCCTCCTCGGCAGCGCTTGATGAAAAAATTCTTTCCTCCCCTACCGCGAGCTCAACTCGTTACCCGCTGCCGTACATACGTATACCGAGGAGTAACGCGCGAGTTACGGCCGAGATCGCCGAGGGGGGAAAGGACCCCGACAAGCCGACGTACGAATGCGCGGCTGACCCACTTGCGGGCGCTCGGGTTTCGAATTAAAATGTTCCCGCGCGAAATCTCCGCCGATCCGCGCGCCCGTCTCCGCTGATTTCACGCCGGGAAAGAAAACGCGAGCGCGCGTCCGATCGATCGTTTCCAGCGGGGATACAATAGCTCCCGATGAAGCCGAAAAGGGAAAATAGTACACGGCGGACTAGCCAACAGCCGCGGCGAGTTTTCGCCCGGCCGCTGCACGGTAATCGGGGCCATCGTCGCGCAACAAAATAACAATCCGACAATGCTGCTCCGCGCCGCTGCAATATATATGTACACGCTGCTGCATCGGGCGAAGCGTGCATCTCTCGGGGCGGAGGAGGAGGAACAAAAGCCGCGGACGAGCCTGTGCAGGGGGCGGGAGGGGAGACGGAGCCTCGCCGTCGCGGGAGAGGGAAGCAAGAAAAAGTAGATTCGGACGGCGAATATGCGACTCGTCCGCTCGTCGTTCGGAACGTGCTTGCACGCCGAGTAGAGTTGGCTATTTGGGGGGGGGGGGGGGGGGGGTTTTTCGGGGGTTTCTTTGGGTTGTTTAAAGGGTTTTTTGGGGAAAGGGGGATTGGGGGGGGTTTTGGGGGTTTTTTTTTTTGTTGGGGGGGGGGGGGGGAATTTGGGGAGGGGGCGCTGTAAATTTTGTGGCAACTCCGATCAATCTCTGAGATGAATCTGTTTTGATGAAACGACGAGTATCTTGGCTATTTTTATAAGCATATCACATGGAGGGGGAAAAATTCGGGAGGTATGAGTATTTGGGTCATTTTTTTTCTCTCGCTCGGAACGGAACGACGATGGGAAAAGCCCATTTTTCGAGACGGAGCAGCAGTTTTTCCCTCCGACGAATTTGACACAATGATTTCTCCTTCCGCGCCCGAGCCGTCGATTTGTTTTGGCTTCTGGACCAACGTTTCGTTTAAAAAGAAAAACAAACAAAAAAACATCGATAGCGAAGCTTCGAGGGCTCGTTCCCGACGCGACGCGACCATAACTCTGCCGAGTTTCACCCGTGACACCCGATACGTTTTCTTTCCAAAAACCATTTACACGGTTCAGTGGCTGGAAAGCTGTGGGTACAACTGCTTGTCAACCGAACCGTACGTCGGTCGACGGCGAAACAAAAACGACCAACAAGACGCCGCACGCGGAGAGGAAGCGAGGGAGGCCTCTCTCCGTCGTTATACCGCTATATACAAGTGGCGTCGCGTTGGCATACATACACATGCAGGAAAGTACAGCTTTACGCAGCCGTACATAGCGCACGAGTATAACGCGCGCGCGCACTTGCCGGGAAAAATATATCCAAGGGTGCAGCAGCCGGACTAAAGTTAGAAGTAGACTGCGACGGCGAGAGCTCGCTCCCGCCCCCGCACCGTGTGTTGTACCCACGGAAGTAGGACTATATGCGCACGCTCGCTCGGAGATGTATAAACTTTTATACATCTAGAAAACGGGTGGAGTGAACCGTTCGACTCTGTGCGGCTCGCCATGGGGAAGCTGCTCTCTCCCCCCCAAATCCCCCGGCAGCCCTGCCACCCCCCCCCCCCCCCCCGCCTCCCCCGCCCCCCCCGCTCCCCGCGCACGCCCCCGTTCACCAAAGCTTCCCGTATATTAATAGATCGAGGAGCGAGGGATACCGCGCGCCTCCCGTGCATACACCAGGCGTCGGCTTTATAATTAAATCCGGGCAGCGCCCGCGAGAGTCCATTCGTTTCGACTGTCGTATACAGCTGGTAATGAGTTCGAAGGGAAAAATAGACGATGAGAAGAAACAACAACGGCAGCACCGGCTCCTCCGCGTTTGTACAACCGACTCGCGGGGCGGAATCTTCGGCACGCGATCGTGCAGCTCCGAACGGGATTTGTACAGACAAAAGCGGTTCCGCGCGAATTTCCGGAATTTTAATCACACGGGGGGGGTCAGCTGTGCCCCCTTCGGGTTTCCCCGCTGTCCGCGGACCGCGCGGGGAGAGAATAAGCCGCGCCAACTTTCGCTCGCCCCGCGCGCGGTCGAACGAATCGAAGTTGAGCGTTCCGTCAGCTGTTCGCGAAAGTTTGCGTGTACCCGCTGACGTTCCGTCGACTATATAGCGTCGGGGCTCCAATCACGCGCGGTCTGCGGAAAACAAAAGAGGCGCGCGTCCGACCAATAATCGACCCTCGCGCGGCTCCCCCGCGCTCGATCACAACGCCCGCCGGGCGCTACGGGCAGCGATCGATCACACCGACGCGTACGATTGATGAATCGGATAATAATTAGTCCGCTGAATCGACCGTCGATCATCGGTCGGGCAGCGGCTGCAGATTAGCAATTAGTGCAAAACAAACGACGCGTAGCGCTGAATCGAATCGACCCCGTCTCGTTGCTCTCGCTCCGTATGTGTGTATATCTAATCAGCAGCCGCGGTACAGCAACGGTCCGATTACCGCAAAAATTACAGATTGCGCGGCTATCGCGAAAAAAAAGTCCGTATCGCGGTGGCGGTGCTTGCTCGCTGTACCGAGGAGGGGGAGAAAAATGAAAGGATAGAGCGACGGGACGACAGATATATCGAGCGGAAGTTCGGAGGAGAAGCGGAACTGTGCCCCCCCCCCCCCAAACTACTGGGGGCCGAGTCGATATCGGGAGCGCTGCCGCGCGGTTTTTGGGCTCGTGTATACATGCTTACATCGACGTTTAGACATTATGTCGGATCCTCCCCCTCCGAATGGGTATTTGGGTCGCAAACAGCGCTAATGAAAATATTCCGGGGTATATGGAAGAGTGTACCCGATATAGTACAGCGAGATGATAACAATCGGAGGGACGGGGGATAAGGCTGTCCTCCTCCACTTATGGAGTGAAACGTATGGCCATCGGTCGATCGATGGAGGGAGGAAGGGCTCCGCAAACTCTCATACATCCACAGAGTAAACAGAGAGAGAGAGAGAGAACAGTTGGCGACGGCGAGTCTCGGGGGGAAAAAAAGAGAGCCCGAGTGCGGTGTATACAAGGGCGAGGCGCGAAAAAAAGAAAAATGGGACAATTGGCCGAGGTGTGGGCCAAAAGACGCGGAGTGAAAGAAGGAAAGAGGGGGGGGGGGGGCGGGGGATCGGGGGGGGGGGGGGGGGGGGAGCGGAGGAGAATTAGGCCGGCGCCGAAGGAAAAAAGAACGGCGGCGGCGGAGAGCCGTGCAGCCAGGCAGGGAAATAGGTATACAGCTATGGCAGCGAAAAGTGAATAATCGAAGGTGCTTTTTTGTTTGCGCGCGCTTGCAAGTACGTACGGTATGTGTGTACGAATTGTACGCGGGTTGCGAAGCCTCTCGCAAGTTGAACCTGACGAGTGTGTGTGTGTGTGCGATGGAAGGCCAGCCACATGTGGGGAGAGAAAGAAAAAAAGGGAGCGAGAGAGAGCGAGAAACGAAAAGGAAAGAGAGTAAAAAAAAAGAAAAAGAGGGAGAAAAGAAACGAAGAAGAGAGAGAAACCAGCCGCGACGGCGTCATCGTCACTGCCGCCAGCAATATGGGATAGAGAGAGAGAGAGAGAGAGAGAGAGAGCGAAAAACGGAGTGAAAAAGGCCACGATTGGAGCGGACTGTACATGCACACACGTACCTACATGGATGCGAGCAAGCGAGCGAAAAAGAAGCGAAGAGCTAAACTGAACTGAACTAGGTATCGATCGGTGCACCTTATACACCTTATATACATCAGGGGCAATACGCCCGATGCTCGCTGCACCGTTATTACAGCGAGCGCGTACAGAGAGCCAGTGCATCTATATACATGTATAATGTAAGTTAAGTCTGTAAGTACGTGGCAGAGCTGCGCGCACAGTGGCTATAAGCTGTACACCCATGATGTGCGTATCGTATGCCTGGCACGGCGCGGTAATACGTGGCCCAGCCAGCAGGGCAGCCTGATTAAACCCGGGGCGCACTGCGCGGGGCGCGCGCGATGATCATGGGCAATCGGAAAAAACTGCGAGCGGAGGAGGGGGGGATTTTTCGGTTTTTTTGGCGCCCCCCCCTCCCCCGCCCCCCTTAGCCGCCGTTCGTATATTTGTGTATACGCTTGCGCTGTGGCAACCCTCTTTTGCTTTCTTTCGTTTCGCAGCTCGAAAGGGACAGTAGGAGGGAAGAGGGGTCCGCTGCGGTACGGCGTATACGGTGCGAGCCATCTGTGCATCCTCGCGGATGTTGCGTGCTGCATGAACGACGGCGAGACTCCCCGACGAGGAGGACGGGACGGGACGGAAGGAGAGAGAGGAACACGGGACGGGCGGGATGCTCTGTGAACGTCTACTGATGCACTTGCTCTCTTTTTTGCCCGTTGCCAACTGCATCATCATGCTCCTGGCACGCGCTGAGCCAACTACATAGGTATAATATATTATCTTCCTGTCGGCGTCATCGGCTGCGCGCTCTCTCTGCTCTTGGAAAGGAGAATTTTGAACCCGATATACGATATCAGTATACAGAGGGCTCTCCCTTTCCCCGCGGGTGTCGGTATATCTCTGCGGCTCGCGTATCGCATCAACAATTGCTTGTTTATATTTATATATAGTTGCGTCGGCGATCGCTATCTTCCGCGTCGATACAAATTGTATATACAGTGGGAGCAAGAGCTTTTCCCTTCTCCCTTTCGCGCGCGTGTACTGTACTCATACGCGTGTAATATACGCGGATCACCGCAGCAGGATGGAGACCGCTCGCCCGCAGCCGCGAGGCCATTAGAAAGTTAAATGAGCAGGGGGAGAGGCCCGGCTCTGTATTTGTATTTATAAGCATGTGCCTGACGTATTCTGATCGATAGCGCGGATTAAAAAAAGCAACATTTTCGCGCGCCCCTTTTTTTTTTCATGGCCCGGGCCCCCGTGTTATTGCTGCATTGCGATTCGATAGCCTGGCTGCACAGGCGCGCATTATTTTTTCACTCGTTCGCTCGCGTCCCGCTGTATTAGTCAGCTGCTGGTATTGCGTACAAGTATATTATATTCTCCCCCGCTTCATCATCATCATCACCGCGAGGGGAGGGAAGATCGAGGCGGCGGCGGGCGCTCGTGCCTTTCTTTTTATATCTATTACGCCCCCGTCCCTCTGTACGCCCATCCTTCCATCGATCCTCCTAGCCTCCGTCCTGCTTCTCTATTCCGTCCTCCTCGTTTAGCCTCTATTATATGGCATATGTGCGCTCTCTGTACACACGCGCAGTGTCTCGATTTATATACCGCTCGGCTCTTTGCTTGCCCGCGGTGTTCTCTCTCTCTCTCTGCTGTATAGCTCCGTGGTATCATATACTCATACTATGTCCCTCTTTCAACGCGCACACGCCTTCTCTTTTTCTTTCCCTCCCTCGTCGGCTCTCGGTAATTTTTCATGTATCCTGCGTGCACTGTTCTCTCGCATATGTGCTTCTGCCTCCTCTTTCTCTGTCTTTCTACACCCTCTCGCATCTACGTCATGTACGCACATACACCGCTGCTGTACCGCTCGGCTTCTCTTTATTTATTTCTCTCGCGCTGCTGGTATATACACAATACACTCGTGACTCGGCGTGCGCGGTGGCTGGCTATCTCTATCATTTTTCGCGAAAAACGGACGCTCGGGACATTAACCTTATCATTGTACCCTAGATGCTTGTGTTTCTTGTTTTAGTTGTGGGTGCTGATAAGGAATTCAAAAATAACGTAGTTTAACGGAAAAATGTGTGAATTCAGTTTGTACTAATGTATTGTTCAAGTGCTATTAGTATTGAAATTGCTATTTTGTACAAATTTATTTTTAAAATTGTAACTTTTTTATGTTGAACAATATATACTCTCTACATGAGAATGTAATGGGAGGGGATGAAAAGATCAACTGCAGTAGCCATGGTGAAATAAATGTCACCATAGAGTCAGTAATCAAAGTGTAATTGTATACATATACACCGTTTATCCCTTGGTATATCCTCTAAAAATACGCTTTGAACATATCTCAGATCCGAGGTAATTGATGAAAGCAATCATTTTTGTTCTATTTCTCACCTATGTAAGATTAAAAAAAGGGATGTACATGGACGATGTGGTTACAAATCTTGAATTTGACAATCTATTATGTGAAAATCCTCCAAAAATCTTCATGGCACAACGTTAAAAAAAAACCTTCCAAAATACCGATTCCTTAACGGCCTAAAAGACAATTCAATAATCGTTATCACATTATATTTTTATAGTAGAGAAAATAAATAAATAAAATACAGATTTATGGTATGATTAATGTTTTTAATAGAGGCTAAATGTAAGGAGTACAGAAACTTTTTTATAATATGCTTATGTATTTTTCCATAAACTATTACATTTCCAACAAGTCCATTAGTAGATAAGCGTTTTTATTAAAAAACTCTCTACATCCGTCAATTTTGAAAACATCTTTGTTGCTTTGAATAAATTTTCCGGTATATTTTTTCAAATGTTGAAGTTCGTATTGACTTACAATAAGAAGCTCGCAAATTTTCACGACATTTTCTTTTTTTATATTCATTATCAAATATTGTTCACATAAATCTTGTAAATCACGCATATTGAAAAAGTGAGCCGGTCTGAATAATTGAAATGGTTCTTTTCCAACATTGCATGTGTGAGTATAAATAAAATATAATAATTGTTCAACAGTACACGAATCGTAACCAGACAATGTTATTTCATTTGTTTTTTTTTTTCATGCATATCCGATTCAATCATTCTTTCCAAAACATCACTTCTAGCGGCAAGTATATTTTTATGCACTTCAAAGTGTTTATCATCAGCAATGATGTTCAAATCGCTAAACTTTTTTCGTTCAAATATATTTCTCAACGGTCTTATAAAAAAACTTGGTTCAAACTTTAATTTATAACAGAATGAGGCACGTATAGTATCTTTTTCAAGAAAACCATGAGGTGCACTAGATAAGACAGCTATAAACGTGGGTAGTTGTGTATACCTCGAGAAAGACATTCCAATACAATTTGATTCATATTTTATATGAGAGCTGGCGCCACTTGTCATTTTAACACGCAGTCTTATGGTGGCGATATGTACCCTTACAAAGCCAATAAACTTTACTTAAAGCTAAAAGCTAAAGCAGTCTTATGGAAAAGTCCGGCAAATCCGCCAGCGGCGTCCGCTTTAACTAATTTTCTTCCATAAGATTTAATACGAGAAGTCCGGCAAAATAGGGGCAGCACCGAACTTGCACACAACGAATAGATGGAGTGAATGGAGTCTGGCAGACTACCATTAAAGCCCACTAGAGTGAGAGAGAGGTCTGATCACGTGACCACATCTAACCTCTCTCTCTCACTCCTACAGGCGAGTCTGCCAGTCTGCCAGACTCCATCTACTTAAATGCACCCTTGCAATAAAGAATACAATTCAAGCTTCCCACTAAAAAAATAATGTAATAAAGTTCAAAGTAAACAGTATGAAAAAGTTACGCACTACCGCCCCACGCGCCGTAGTGCATGACTTTTCTGTGGGATCTGAATAACTTGTACTCAAAACTTTTTTCACTAAAACCTTTTGTTTTCGAGGTATTGCAAAATAACTGAAAAAAATCACGTTTATGTAATGAAAAACTATGATTCGAAGCTCGTTAATTTTAACTTTTTAAATGGTATAATATGTGCAACAAGATCATTCATGTGAGCCTTAATTCGTCATTTCCCATCCAAAGTAGAATTGAAATGCCCCGGCTCCCTAGCTGTCAAAACAATAAAAATAGGGGATTGAAAATACCGATCTTCGAAATGTGACGATTAAGCTTCTTAAATCGTTTTTACTCAGCCAAATGCAAATTTAGCAATATCCCAATATCCGCTATACATACACCTCAAAGGAATTTTTTCCGTTCGATGGTCGAAAAATCCCGTAGCTCGGCCCGTGAAAAGCTGCGATCTCCCGAGATAAAACCTTCCTGGAACTCCTATGGAATATATTTTTTTCAACTAGGTCACTTTAGCTATCGGCATCTCGTCCGATCAATGTCCCCCCTCACCTAACGAGCACACAGTTTCATTAAAACCCAAGTGTTCACAGTAATGCACGAATATTTTAAAATTCGCGGGCGTGGAATCGATTCGCTCGGTCTTAATTATTTCAACGAGGAATATCCGCGAAAAGCAACCGATGATCGAGCCACTCTGCCGTCCGCGATCACGACGTTCCCGCGCACAGCGGTGAACCCCAAAGCCCGCGGACGACCCGTCTAAAAAAATATGCAGACCTCCATACGCGCGTTATTACCATCAAAACACTCGGCGCGCTCGGGTAAGTAAAGCCAGTGGTTTTCCGCAGCAGCCGAGCGTACGCATCGTCGAGCGACCTGGCGCGCTGACAAAAATAATACTCTTCTCCGACGACGGATGGATATTCGGCCGCGGGGCGAAGGGGGCGCGAGCGCCGCGATGAAAGAAACCCGAAATCAGCGCGCCGCGTAATAAAAAACGGGGAACGATCGGGGCTCCCCCCCCCCCCCCCCGCCGCGTCTGCCCCCGACGGATAATATTCTCGATCGCTTTTCCCGCCCCGGGGGAGGGTGGATCGACCCTTTTTCCCCCCTTCGAACGCCAATGACGACTACAAGTGCATTTGTACGAGTATAATATACGCGTACAGGTGCACGCCCGCGTGGGGGAAAAGACAGAGAAGAGATCCGCCCGCGCGCGCCGCGAGTCCGTGTGACTCCAACACCAGCCGGAGCGAAAGCTCCCCGGCGGGTGCTCCGAAAAAACCGCCCGCAGAGTTTAATCATCTTCTCTCTCCGTCTATGTGTGGCCGGGCCGCGAGCATGCATGCATGTATAGACAGCTTAGCATGCATACCCTACTCGACTTACTCGCTTTCCTCGCGCTCCTTTTCTCTCCCCTCGCGTTAATTCGAGTCAGCGACTTTTAATGCTGCAGCCGTGCCGTCGTGCATACGCTACATGTATGCATAGGTGTACATACACGGCCGCCGCGCCTCCTCGACGACCATCATCGCGGGAGCGCCTTTTTGCTGCTCGTTCCCAGCTGCTGCTTCTGATATGCGCGAAAAGATCGTCGCGCTCTCTTCCGTACAGCAGCGCACTGGATACTCATGCTGCATGCGGCACTCGCATATCAGGTGGGTAGGTATGTATATGGGTCATTTCGCCAAAAATCAGATTTTTCACTCATAGAAATGAAATTTGCAAAATTTTGGGTTTTGAATTTTTTTCAAATTTTTTTTTAGTTGC
>JAPYYV010015322.1:0-12095 GCA_030522625.1 Copidosoma aretas
AAAAAAAAAAAAAAAAAAAAAAAAAAAAAAAAAAAAAAAAAAAAAAAAAAAAATAGGGACAGAGTACGGGCGGAGGAGGACTGAAACGAACAGCAGAGGGAGGAGTTATTTATTCATGTGCCTGCGTATAATGCGAAAACAGTGGCACGCGTGCGCGCGCGACAGATATACGGGAGATGTATTATTATATCTGTAAGTAATACCACTACGCGTACTATATAAGAGCTGTACATGCAGGGGGAGAGAAGAAACTTTTGCGCCCCCAGAGAGTGAGAGAGAGAGAGAGCGCGTGCAGTCGGTGCGCGAAGAGCGAGCGTGCGAAAATAATCAATAAGTATTTTCCGAGAGAGAAAGAGAACTGCTGTACTTACTAGAGTTACTACTGTATAATAATATATACCACGCACGACCGTCTTTCTGTTGCTTTTAACGGTATACATATATACAGTGTAAAAGCAGTAGATGGGTACATAATAATGTATATTGTGTACAGAGCTAAAGTTGGAGCACAGTAAGTTGATCGGTATGGATATATCTTTTGTACGATGAGCATCATGCAGAAACTTGTGCAGATAATACGGATGTAAGATATGTACAAAGTATGGAGGAAAAACGTATCGCGGGTCGATGGCGAATATATAGGTTGCATGAATGCATCCATAAACTGCACTCGTCTCGGCAATCTCGCGAGTACCTAGTATACACACACATGCATGAGCGAGTATTATAAGCATACGAGCCCGCGTTCATTCATCCTTACTTCGCCGGCAGATGCAGCAAGTATCGCTATTAGGTTTCCCCGGTTTTGCGCTTTTGCAATCCGGCCCAACTTTGAGCAATGAAAACTTTCGTACAAGTACTTTCGTGAGCGTGATTGAAAGTATCAAGAGCTAGCTTGCAGCTACATGATTTTATATTACTGCGTACATTTTGTTGTTGTTTCAAACGTCGTAGTACATAGTATCGGAGTTTGCGAGAGTAAATTAATGAGGTCGGTACCATAGTGTATGTACTATAACATATATAATATATACATATTTATTATTTATAGCCTTGGTTTATGCGTACCAATATGTTATATACCTGTAACGCAGACACGAGGTGCAGGTGATAAGGGAATCTTTCATTTCTCTCGGACAGAGTTTATACGTCTGATAAAACTGACGTTTACAAATGCACGCTGCGCATGCAATTTTTGCAATAAGTCTGTGTCTATGTATGTACATCACCAGCGATATTAAGGCATAAAAAAAAAAAAAAAAAAAAAAACTTTTAAACTGCACCCAGCTCTCCAATATACTTAATATCGAGAACTACGCGCCGTGACACCTGCGCGTGAAGCACCGTACAACACTTTTTCAATGTTTCACACATAATACATCTCGCGTGTGCGTTTATAATATATTCTCACTGCATATAATACATGTGTGTAAGTATGTGCAACGCAAGCGGCCAAAGTTTTATTTCACTCGTGCAAGGTGAGTAGAGAGCAGTCAGTTCTACCGTCTACGGATGTATTATTATACATACGTACACAGACAAATGCTCATCTGAAGCCTCCTCATGCAGCTATAGCTCTCATCGAACTTAGCGGTATGAGTTTATAATAATAGATATACATTTAGATTCAGGAGAACCACAGATCTCCATATACAAACATGCACAAACGGAGAACACAATATGGGCACGCGAAATGAGAAAGTTTTAATCATTGGTCATACCTATGTGCAGGAGGTGCAGCTTAGTCCGGCAAAACTTTGTACACCGCGACAGCGACTATCGGTTGACACTACACACACACTCATACACATGGTACATGCACGTAAACGCGCGATAGTCGATCGCCACCAGCGGCAGCGGTACACAAGTGCTTTTGCAATGAGCGCTTTCCGCAGCCGGGCGTAAAATTAAACGCCAAGTGTGTTTTCTCGCTCTCTCTCTCTCTCTCTGCGCGCTGTCGTGGAAAGCTCTCTACAAACAGTCCCGCATGCCACTGCGGTGATGGAAATTTTTCGACACGACGAGTAAAAAATAAAGAAAAAGAAAATACCTATTTTTTGCGTTGCCTTTGCGTCACACCTAATGTGTGCATAGGATTTATATTGTTAAACCTGCAGCAGAACTGTATGGTAATACAGGAGCGACCGCAAGATACGACGATACGGCGGTTCGACTTTGAATCGGTAAAACACAGTGTACAGTTGGATACGCGCGCTAACGGCCGGCCGGAGGTGAAACCTTTTTGCTCGCGCCGCGGCTCTGCAGTGCAGTGCTATTGTCCTTATAAGTGTGTGAGTCTTTGGTCACACTTTCGCGCGGCGGCGGCGGCAACCGTCAGGAGAGAACAGATGTGTCGCAAGATATTGGGCAAAAAAGCGCGGCTCTCCGGGCACGCTTCTGTCGGTCTAGCGGTAACGGTGAGGAAGGAGAAAAAATTTGAAAAAAAATCCTACGGCCAATTGAAAGATTCATTGGAAGAGCGATTTTTCACGTAAGATCCCGCGCATGGGTTGGAAGAACGCGGGATTATGTATGGTATACAGAAGGTCGGAGCTCCGAAACTTACTGTTAATTGCGAAAGGAGCGGAGTGTTATGTATAAATAGTACGTATATGTAGCTGAGAGATGCATGCATCTTGTGCAGTTCGACGTAAAAAAGCAGCGAGCGAACGACGGCGGCGGCCGAGGCGGCGAGATTGTTTTATAACAAAGGCACTCCTTCTCCCCCTCCTATACTCCGCTCAGCAGCATCGCATCACAAAGTGGATCACGCGCTCTTTTTCTCTCTCTCTCTCTCTCTCCCATTTATGGTATTCCTCTTCTCCTTCTTCCGAGCGATAACAATTTTACGTTACGTAATGCATTACGGCTTTTTATTCCCTGCCCCTGCGCGTGCTATGTGCGGACTGCGGAGCGACGCATTGTACGGGCACACGTGCTTGTGAGTGTGTGTATGCATCATCGACCGCGTATGCGTGAGACGCCTTATTGGTAATGTTATTGTGTACTGTATATGGATCATTCCGCCGATATTTGCAGCGTTCGAAGATTTTGTTGTGCTCTCTCTCTCTCTCGTACACACTAGTCTAGTTTCGTATATTCACGAAACTGATTCAAAAATTAAAACGGGCCGCACAAATGAGCTACAGAAATTTCTACACCTCATCTTTTACGAAAAACGGGATATTTTAGGGTGTGAAATAGGATTTTCAAAATTCAGTGATTAGAATTTTTTACTCACTTTTTCTGTTGCGCGAGGTCCAAACTATCCGAAAACTTTGGACCCGGCTCTATTGTCATTTTTATAAAATACATGCGAATTTAAATAGAATTTTTAAAAAACTTCAAGAAAGCATTCAAGCTATCTAGAAAAAATTAGTTTACACTGTTAAAAAAAAAGGTTTTGGCTAAAATAATAAAATGCGTTGTTTATAAACATATGCTTCATGAAATATCGCAGTTTTTGTGAAATGACCCACATACGTTATTAAAAACTACTCTGTTAGTTTCAATTATTGGCAATGATGTTACATTGGTTGACAATTATTCGTCAATATTTATTAATTTATTTATGTGTATAATATACAATAAAATAACCAAATATGAAGACATTATTATATAACTTATTATTTTATTGCATTTTGTACGTGAACGTTACAAAAAATTGCTCTATTTAAGTTTCAAGTGTAAGATAAGTCTACTCACGAAACATAATTTCCTCATTTCTTACTCTGTTGTTGATCGCTCACTGCTCAGCATGATACACGTGTTTGCGCGATGAATGACTAGATCACACTGACTCACTCCAATCTGCTGACTAAGCTCACAGAACTCTGCGCACAATGTTAATCGTGGGATTGGCGCAAATTCTCTTGCGCAGTTCATTCCACAGTGAGCTCGAGCTGCGCACACCTGATATTTTGTTAACAGTGTGAATTTGTCATTCATCGAGTGAACACGTATTATACTGAGCAGCAAGTGATCAACAACAGAGCAAGACATGAGGAGATGATGTTTCGTGAGTAGACTTATCTTACACTTGAAACTTAAATAGAGTAGTTTTCAGTAACGTATCCATATATAATGTAATTATATGATTCACAAGTAATTCAAATAAGACAATAATAATGTATTAGTAAATTCAATAATTCCACTACATAATATATACATTAGTCATTTCACGAATTTAGTGTTTAGAATTGATTTTTTATTTTTTCTACGTTACGCGAGATCATAACTATTAGCTGTAATCTTTTGGGGCCGGCTTTCATGACATTTTCAGAAAATACATAAATTCAAATAGGATTTTCATAAAACTTTAGAAAAGCATTACGATAATGGTACTTTTTTTGGCAATTCTGACCCGCAAGTAGGAATTTTTCAACGAAATATAGTTTGGTACATATGCATACCAAAATCCGTCGTACACGTTTCGTTAACGAAATTTAGTTTGATACACATGCACATCAGACGCCTCCGTACACTACAATCATCTAATCGATAATTTAACAAAACAGAGTGCTAGATCGCGGATCTGATTTTTGAAAAACACATCCTAAAAAAATTAAAAGTTATCACATAGGCAGTTTAGGCCGCTAAAAATGAAAATTTTAAATGCTTCGCATTACGGTGATGACATTTTAGCCCGTTTTTTCCATCCTACCGCCACGACAAATATTTTTTTGACTTGATTTCAAAAGGTCTATGGAGAGAAAATTAGTGAATAAAATAATAAAATGCGTCTTTATAAACATTATAGGCTTCATGAAATATCGCGGTTTTTGTTAAATGACCCTAATACTTGATCATCTAATGAAAAGCACATAGAAAATGACCATAAAATTTGTTTAACTGATAAGAACTTTCAGGAGAAAAAAATTATACACATCCTTGCAGGTATTCGTGCCAAGAACGTGTTTTATAAGGAAATTTCTATTTCGGACAAAAGCTACGGTTTACTTTTTCGCAATGTGTCAGTCAAGCCCCAACCTCGCCCAAGCTCGCACATTTTATTTTTAATATTACGTATAATATACGAGGCTAGGTTAGACCATCATCAATATTCCACGTTTTGGCGGAATAACCCATGTATACATGGGTATGTGTGCCCCGCGAAACGCGGAGCCAAGTAAAAGATTAAAATGAAGGAAAGAGAGAAAAAAAAAACAAACTCTCTCTCGGCTACTGGAGCAGAAAGATTCGCTTTGCTATGCATGCGTAGGTATACTGTATGCGAGTTATGTAGGGGGAGAAAAGACCGAGCGAGGCGATGAAAATCTTTGTCCAGGCAAATCAGTCCCGCTGGGAACATTTTTATGGCAACTACAGTTGCTGGGCTTCAACAACTCTGATACAACCATGAACTTAATGTCACTGTGAGAAAAGTTTTCCCTGTATTTATATACCAAAAGCTGTAGAAAGGGATGCATGACAAATGCGTTTTCAATTTCTTCATGGCATACATATATTTTGTTCGACTCGCTGTAATCAACTTTATATACTATATACCTACATGTTATAATTAGGATCAAAGTCTGTGATTCAGCTTGAGCGAGGAAAATAGTGTGTGTACGCGTTGCGTCATAATTACCGCAAATTGAATTAATTTTTTAGCTCGCTGTTGGGTAATATACTTTTGCAGTTGATCGCGGGGTAATTTAGATAATGCGAGTCCCTCGGGGATAATACTGGAAGGAAAGAAAAAACCAAGAAATATGAAAAGAAAAAAAAGAAAATTTCGAAAGCAATAGTCGGAATCGCGTAATGTGTATTATGGAATGAAACACATCAAACACAAACAAATGTACAACGTCGATCCAGTGATCGTAAGTTATGATTGAAAAAACATTCACGTGCGTAATTTACTCATGAATCACTATTTTGAATAAACAATACTGGAGGGATGAATAAAAACATCAACGAAATCGAGCACACGCGCGTTCGCTCTCTCTCTCTGTATGTCGTGTTCGCGGTAGCGCCTCAATTACGCAACGATCGAGACCTCGCCCCACCCCCCTCTCTCCCTTTCTATATGACCGCACCGTCCCATCACAATACATACATTACCCATCGTACACACATGGGCGCAGCAGCAGCAGCAGCAGTGGTGTAAGTCGCGCGTGTACTACTAAATGTGAAGCGTCAATTGCCAAGAGGGAATGATCGTCGTATATAGTCGCGCATGTAATATTATACATGTGATGTACAACAACGTTATTTTCGTACCGTCCCGGAGCTTCATATTCCATTCCTACCTCTACTCCTCCTTCTCCTCGAGCAGCAGCCGCATACATGTATATGATACACCAAATGGTCATTAACATTCCGATCTCGGCACGCACACACTGCACTTTGCTTTTTCCTCCGCGATAATAGCCTTCTCGCGTTTCTCGAACGTATTCATCCGCACACGTATATTCACGCACTTTATGGATTGCACACGGGACGATCGAACCGCGATACGCTGCCATAAAACTCTGTCCGATAGCAGCAGGGGGGTGGCACATAATTATCCGATCGCGTGCTAATGAGTTTTTTTTTTTTTTTTTATACTCTCGCGCATATTGGTGTGGACAGGTTTTCCTCGAATCATTTTTCCGTTCGTCACGCTATACTCTCAGTATAATGGAAGGATTTGGAGAATTTGTCGGCCAATCCAGCTTCCGACTCGATGGACTCGGGTCAAGCACATTGCCTTCAAACAAAATATGTCCATTCGCTTTTTTGAACTCTTCAATACCAAGTACGCAATTCTACGCGGAAAGTATTAAAGTGGGCTACCATCGTCATCGGCATCACCCAACATCGGGGACAGGCGCGTAATGACAACGACAATGACAACAATGACAATCCCCCACTCCCCCCACCCATCATCGGGTTAACGCACGCACTCTGCATAAAGCGTAGCGCCTATATCATATGTATATATTCGGTCACCGGCGCGGCTCTCTCGCCGTCGACGCGCAAACAAGGTCGTGCGCCTCGTTTTAACTGGGTCGCTCTCGTGCGCTCGATTTTTTTTTTTTTTTAATACGCAGTATAGAGCCGATCGGTGGCTGGAAATTGATAATACTAAAATTAAAAAAAAAAAAAAAAAAAAAACCAATACCAAAGAGCCTCATCCTGTTCCCTCTCTAAGAGGATTAAAATGAAAGCATTGGGGTCGCATCGGCTCGCGAGGGTGGGCGGGTTATCTGTGGCAGCAATAGTATAGTGGGAGGGTTGCGAGTTCGTTCGCGATCACCGGGCCATTCGAACTTGATATCGCAGCGGATTCCGGAGGTTAATAAACGAACAGTACATAATACAGGCGAGGAATGGAACTTTCCAAGACAAGGGTACGGTATTCCATCCGCGCAGGTAAGGTGGCGAAAAAATAAGACGTTCAAGGGACAGCTGATTTTTGTTGTTTAAAAAAAATAAAATTACGTTCTCCAACGGAAATTCGATGATCCGCAATATCGAGGGCGTATTCGTGCGAACGTGTATTACCGAAAGCTGTATTTACACCGTTTGCCTCACACCGGGACAGTCATCGTATACCATGGGACTAATGAACGACACTTCCTATATTATAGAGAGACTTCCTATATTACAGGGGGTGGAGAGGGACATCGAAACCAGACTGTGCAAAGTTTGCTCCGCGCAATGCTCAGGTTTCGCGGCGAAAAGCGCGAACGAGAAGAATAGGATAAAAAAGAGGGAGAGAGAGTACACACACACACATCGAGGTAATTGGCTGTGAAACGTAGCGGCAACGGAGAAATTATATACTTACTTATATTATTACGTATAAGTAGACGACGACGACGACGACAAACTCTGGCGACGGCCTCTCCTATGTATAGCGGTATGAGTTCACTGGGTGTGCCCGCTAAATATATAGGCTGTACAACTAACAGGTGTCTCGCCGGATACGTACGCGCCCTCGCTCCGCGCGGCACTGCTTATACCTGGATCGCACGAAATTCTAGTCTCTCTTATATTATCGTTCTCCCCCCCCCCCCCTCTTGGTGACGAATCAACTCTCGCTTGCACCAAATTGACAGTCGTAGCATTACTACGTCGCGAGACAGTGATTGGCAAATTATCTTCACAAGAAAAAAAAAAACAATCGCGATTCTCGTGCGGACGAGGTAAAAGTGTTTTACAATTGAATCGAGGACTAATTATGAGAAGAAAAAATGAACGGAGTAAAATTACAAGAAGGATGTACCAATCGTCAAAGCGGAAGCACCCCCGCGAGAGCGCGTAGTCATGGAGATGTTATAATTATATTCGGCGGCTAGCGGCTGTCGTCACCGCTATATATAGAAGAGAACTGCCGGGTCTAGTACATAAAACTATTATGATAGAGTAGATGTAGTATAGAATAGTAATACTATATTGTGGTCACGTATTATACACTTACATAATATATGTATACCTAAAAGCTACTAGCCGGTGATGAGGTAATGTGCCCGTTATATGCAGTGTATACGAAACGTATATATACTACGAGGAGCGACAACCTGCTATAGGTTGAGCTGTTACTTATTACTACTCACCGCAACGATGACATATTACACCCATATCTGCGTATAAGTAATAGTAGTATAGTAAAGAGATGCGTGTCTATACATGTATAATATGAGCAGCGTTTGTGTAACGTGGGAGACTGGGACTTGGAGATGATGATGATCATTGTTGTGTGCACGTGTATGTGGGTATGTGCTGCTGCTGCTGCTGCTGTGAAGATAATACCTATGATCGTAACGTTTAATTTGAATCATTTATGTATGTAAGTATGAGTCAGAAGGAGAACGACGATTGATAGATAGAATGCGGTAGTTAATATAAAAAGCGCTTCTTCGGATTGAGCTCGATACCGATAGCACAGTTTTTCATGAAAGTCCGATTCGGGTTCTTCCATTAGTTTTTTGTTTTCGCTTTTAATTGTACAGTTAATTAGATAAATATTTGTCAGTGATCGTTTAATATGCAGATGATGATCGAATTCCGTTTCTGGCGTTTTCTCTGCGTTATAAATAAGCCGAAGCACCGCACGAGGTGCCACTTTAGTATGTGATAGTGAGCTTCAAGGGAGTGAGCGGCAGAACCGCTGCCATTTGTTATATCTATGCTTTGCAACAAATGGCGGATACAGCCCTGTGTTAATCTTATGAGATTCTGGCAACCAATCAGCTACTGTCCCGCATTCTGCCGCTCACTCCCTTGAAGCTCACTAGTATGTGATCCACCTATTTTTACGGCTTAGCGAAATTTTATGGTATGTACACTATGTCATGTAGGTTACGATGCTTTGATTATAACAATGAATCCTTAAGAAACATGAGCCTGTTAGCATTACCTAGAAGACACCAAGATGAAGTCAGCTCAAACGACTTCCAAAAATTGTTATCATTTTTACTGATGTGTGCGTATAATAGTATAAAGTTAGATGGAATCCAACCCCCCTTGCAAATGGATCGACTTACTGCAGTTCCTTCGTTTGCACAAATTGTACGCACACTTCCTCTGTACAGATAACTGCTGTGTAAACTTTCTTTAGCAACATCGCGACTACTTTCTTTAACAGAGCTTTGACGACTGTCTCGAAAGAGCAGCCACCATACATGACATGATATCATAGTAATGCTTACTAACGGAACGGTATGGAAAAGTTATAACGGATTCGGTATTGTATCATAATAATATTTAAAAAGTGTAAAAAAGTGTTGATTAATCAATTCTGGTTGCACGAAGTACATTTGACGGTTTTCAAACGTTTGGGACTCTGAAGAGCTGATAAGTTAGATGGATCACATACTAAAGTAGTGACTATTGGACGGTTCACATACTAAAGTAGCACCCCGCACGATCTAAAAATAACCGACAACCAAGGGGCGGATAGATGTCTTATGTAGAAAAAGCCGAGAGGTATAGATATACGTGTAAACGTGAGTGGTAATGATCAAGCTCGTGGATTCTATACGTGTATTAATGGATGCGGCAGTGATTGTAGCACACGGAATAGAAAATTAGTCCACAGTCACGAGATGGATGGACAAGTGTAGATTGGGTATAATTATTTCTGAAACACGACTGCCCCGACGAAAGAGGCCTTATAATATAATATTATAATATATTATTTTCACCAGAGCAAAGAGTGTAACGGCGGTACGTAAAATTACTCTTTATGATCTGCTAGAGTGATAATCAGACTCTACACAATACTGTTTATTCATTTGGATGCTTTTTTTTTCCAAATCAAAAGACGTTAAGAAAATGCGCGCTCAGACTCTCGGTCAGCTCGGTCAAATATGACTATTTAAACTGAGCTATATGTACGTTGGGTCAGACTTTTTCTTATTTGTTATTTTTTTTTACAGGATGTATCGCTCATTCTCTATAAATAAATAATAATGCATCAAAAGCAAAAAATGATTTTATTTTAAAAACTCAACAGCCTTGTAATTTACAAGAAAACCAAGTATCAAAACAAAGATGACTCGTTTGTTTGTTTCTCCATTATGTACAGCTCCGGTCGTGCGCCAACTGATCACTGCCGTTGATCGGTAAGTGAAAGTGAAAACCTACACGAATACGCTGCCAACACGGAAACCCATGAATTCCACATACAAATACTGACTAATAATTCGGGTCTAGCCGAATATAAATCGATTCGGACGACGCGGGCGAAAGGGAAAGCAAGCCTGAAAGTCTCCGCCCGCGGGCAACGAGGCAAGAGCCCCAGCCAGCGGCGGCAGCAGAGAGAAGCGATTAATGAGGATGCAGACGATAAAAATTCACGCATACACGCAGCAGTTAGCGGGATAAGTGTGCCCGCGCGTGCAGTTTACGAGACGGGGAGAGGCGGCACGCGGTCCGCGGATTTGCATAAAGTTTTTTAAAAAGCTCCCTTCGCTCGACTCTGTCGCTCCTGCTGCTGCCGCCGTCGCGTTGGAAAGTCAACGACGCGAGCGAGGCGCTTCCGAGGGACTTCAGGCGCGTTTTGAAATTTTTAATGGCCATCAGAGGGCTTGGAGGGGGGGGGGGGGTGCAAGCGCGCGAAAAGGGCTGGCTTTCCTCCTCCACAGGGGAAGCGGAAAGTTCGCTTCGTACAATGCGTCCGTTGATTGTACATTTTTTTCCTTCTTTCCTTACAGCTACGCACTTCATTACTTTTTGTCGGAATTTCGACTAAGGTTTTTATTATTATTTTGAAATGTGAAGTCGTTAAATGGAGCTTAGGACTCGGGTATGCAATTTATAATTAAATCATCGCTAGCACGAGTTTAAATTAAAAAATGATGAATGATAAGTACCATGCTCGGGCAGAAAGTACAAGTTAATACGTATATACATGTACCCGTAGAGGGATACGTAAATGTACATTACGTACATTTTCAACAATAAGTACATCCATTAAAACCATAGAGATTTAAGAATTTTCATATCTCTTTTGTCGAAACGCTTGTGCTAAATTTCGAATTCACAAGCTCATTGGTATTTCGTTAACTTACATCGCAGCATATTACACATTAGGTGGAATATTCAATAAGGCTTAACATGTATTGTATCTGATGAGTGAGCAACTTTTAGTCTTGCCTCGAACAAAAGTGGAATATTCAATATAGACTGTAAAATAACCGACTTTCCGTTCCATGCAATCTAAGATTCCTAAAATACTTTTGAGCCCTGTACAAATAATACTTTAGAAATAAAAAACCGACACCAAACCGAAGGCGAGGGTGATACGAGTATTCATTACTTCCGCCCGTGATGTGTGCGCCTCGCAATTTAACACCTCAATTTCAACACAAAAAGTTGAAATTTTGCCTCTTGCGACAGTTGCGATGGAAATACAGTATGGGTGTACAACAACTTTCGATAAAGTGGTATAAATAATCATTTACCATCATCAGGACTCTTTCGACCTTGCTTCGGACCGGATTGACCATGTATACCACTTACTTTGCTTATGGGAGTTATTTAATAAAAAAAATAAGCAATCCAAATAGTACATTACGCCACTAGGGCACAAAGTACAAACATGAGCGCCCGAAGGGCGCGCTTGTTTTACTTTTGTGCCCGAGTCTCGTATATTATTTTTC
>JAPYYV010015324.1:0-19752 GCA_030522625.1 Copidosoma aretas
TTGGGGAGGATGGTTTTAGTCGGTAGGCGCCCGTGATGATTAGCATCACGTAGTGTTATTACACTATAAGCCAGGGTGAATCCGACACTACTTCTACGGTAGCCATGTGTGCACGTAGAGGCGTCTTTAGAAGATCTCCTTCTTCCCGCTATCAAATCAAAAAAGAAAAAAAAATCAGATATTAATCTTGATTGGTATCAAATACAAAATTCTGTATAACTATAAAAAAAAAGCAAGATGTAACTAAACTATGTAAACAGAAAATTTTCCGCTGATCTGTCCGATTGTTGTAATAATGTATGATTATACTATGTGCGTTCCTCCGAAACTCAATAGACTACTGCTTAAATTTTGAATCACTAAATAAATTATTAATTAATAAACAGTTTTAGCGGGCAATTCTATTCGGTTGTTTAGTCTTAGGTGCTTGGTTTTTATTTTATTTGGATCTTGTATTTAGCTGAATTTTACGGGTCTTTTAGTATGTGTTTAATCAGCGTTATAACTGACGTTAACGTTTTTCATTTCCTGCCTCAGAAGAGCCAACTTAGTTATTCTTGACGCAGTAATAGAACATCGTATTAAGACAAATTTTTTCTTTTTCTCAAATATAGAGATTAGCTGTCATAAAATGTGATTATTTTTCTATGTTGTCAAAAGCATGTGCTACCCAGCCAACCTTGTCCATTTACATTATAATTAAAACTGTAATACACCTTCACAGTAAGTATAATACATAGAATTATATTGCTAATAATATTTTGTATTAAAAAGATGTTTTATGCGATTAGGAGATCTTAGCTTATAACTGTTAAGATATAAATTGCTAGATTTCATTAATAGGTTGCTCTGCCCGATTTCTAGTATTTGGTGTTATTAGGGTATAATATAGGGTATTATTTCATGTACGTTATTCTGAAACCCAATATACTTCTTTGCTTACACTTTTAGTAAATAAATGATCTATTAATAGACAGTGTAAACGGGCAAGTGCATTTGGTTATTTGGTTGTAAGTGTTGTATTTTATTCTTATTTCGTATTGTGCTTGAGTGTACCGGTGTTTCCTTATCTGTTTTATCAGTTGTATTACTAATGGTCACGTTTTATTGTTGTGCCTCTGTCTATTAGCCATTCAAGACGTTGGGGCAAAACAGAAAATCCCGAGTGGCTTTGAGTGAGCGGCTTCAGCTGCAATCGGTCGTTTTTGGCAATGTTAGACGATGTTGAAGAGGTTGGATGAAAGGATTCGTCTGTAATTTAAATAATTCGTCTGTTTTCAGGAGACTTTAGATCGAATGTGTCTTTCGGGTGACGTCGGACATCTTTGGCTATGGTTAAAATGCAGGGGAGCGGGGGGAGGGGTATATAAGATATAAATAAATTATAATTCCTTACGGATTGTTAGGTTAGTAAGGGATAACCTAACGAAAATAGGGGGCATGGGGGGTGTGGGAAATAGAGTGGGGCGTGGTGGGTCAGAATTACTATAGAAAATTATTAAAAATTTGCATATTTTTACCTTATTGTTACTTTACTCTTGAGCATGTAAAAAAACGTGTGGGGGGCATGGGGGGGAGGCTGTTACTTACGACCTACACGAATCAACTATATAATATAAGAAGATATATATGTATATACATTATAGAATCAATATCTTGGTAGTTAGAGCTACTTTTTTTCTACCCTCATGTTTTTTTTTGTACATGTGTTAAAATAATGTTAATCTTAAAACATGTAGAAGGGAGAAATCGAAATGAAACCAAATTATTAATTCATATGCATAAACTTATAATTAAGTTGTGTGTGTGTGTATTGTAGAGTAGGTTATAAGGTGACGGGGGGGAGCTGAGGGGGAGGTGGAGAGGGAGCTGTGGGGAGCCGGGGGGAGCTGAGGGGGAGCGGGGTGCAACGGGGGTGGCTGAGACTAACTTTTGTTCATGCAACTATGTAATAAAGGAATATATATATATATATATGTACTAGTGGGGCTTCGCGCCCTGCACGCTCCACGCACCAACCCCCCACAACTGAGATAACCGTACGCGAACTACAATAAATTGTCTACTGTCTATTCATTTTTGTTTACATCACGTCTAATCAGCTTTCGTTCGTTCGGTTCGTTTAGATCGCTCGTTTCGCTCGTCAAGATAACAGCATGTATTAGTTTGGTTCGTTCGATTTGTTCATTGTGTAAAATAACTATGAACGTAATTGCGAAATAGTCGTCAGGTTAAAATTTATCTTATATCTCTGTTGACCAGTAAAACAATGCATCAAGTGCAAGTGTTTATACATCCAGAAAACACCGAGATGATTACTGATGTCTTATGATATCTTTTTAATAGATAACATTTCTTGTCTCATCTGTGAGGTATCATAGAGTTGTCTGAAAAATGTTATCAAGCATTTGGTATCTTATAGATGAACTTCGACCGATATCTGACAGACATGTAAAAAATGATGACGTATTATTGTCTTAATACTGATATCTAAGACATAAGTATTTTTAACATATTTGTTTATTATTTGTTTCCATAATGAAGTAAATGTGAAACATTATTTATTTTAACTATTCCGTGATTGCAGAAAATTTTTTTAGGTATGTACAATCGTATAACAATTAAAGTTATTTAGTAAATAATATTCTAAGATGCAGGATATCTGAAATTTAATTAATCAGTTATTAAAAAGTCCTGCTGTCATCGGGAATCGAGCCTGGATCAGTCGCGTTTATAGAGCCGACACGCTTAACCACTGCACCAAGCCTGCCGTATTCGATTGCACTTAAAATATGTATTAAAGTTACATGAATTTGAAAAGTCATTAAAATGATATCTTAACAATTATAAATTTAGATATCTCTTTTACTTACAATTGCAGTTACCTGAATGATGTCATTATATTATTTCAAAATGATAACTGAGCAGTCTGTCGATTTTGATAAGATTTTGATAACACTCAAAATGATATCAAAAGTGATATCTTAGAGTCACCATTGAAAGACGTCTGACAGATGTCATTGGAAAGTCAACCACACCATATCTTTTAAGGCATATCATTTGTGCTGACATCTATACCATATCTTTTAGACAACTTCTCATGATATCAGTAAAACTGACAGTATGGGTTGTCACCTCAATGTTTTGTGGGTAGAAATACGATATCGTGATCATATAGATGTCTAAGGGATATCAGACAACGTCATCAAAATGATGTATTATAGTGATCATCGGTAGATATCATCAATGATGCTAACTGATATCTATAACGCATGATAATGATGATCATTTGTTAACAAAATGACATCTCTATCATGTCATTTTGGCAGTGTAAGGTAATATCTCTTATCATTCCACTGATTTCAACTAAGCACACCGATGTCAACTCCGTATTTTCTGGGCAATGGTTCAGCCGGTTCAGGTTAGGAAGTTAACACTTTTAAGAACTATATACGTGTAACAGTGTAACGATCTCATTGTTTTATTCAAGATTTAGAATTGATTTTGTCAAGTGATACTCTTTCAAACTATTGGATGAAAAAAAAATTAATTATACTATGAATTTTTTTTTAATCGAAAATTGGGCCAATGCACCCTTGTTTTTTGGTGTTTTCGTAAGTATAACCCTCGTCCCGCTTCACCGCACTCGCTATATTTCTTGCATGAAGAACATACTTTATGCTCCCTCTTTCAATGCATCTATATAACTATTTTAATATTTTACCGTCAATGTTACAATTATGAAAGCTTGTAGTGATTTTTTCGCTATCAAACGTTGTTTTAGAATATTTTGTTGCAGAAAATCACAAAATTTCCAAAAATTTTCTTTTTTATTTGATGGATTTTAGTAAGTAGATTTTTTTTTTAAACATGGATTTTTTCGCCTGTGAACATTGTTCCAGAATATTTTGTGGTAGCAGATCTTGAAGATAAAATTTCTCGATTAATGACGTTCTTGGAGTTAGAAAAAAATAAAATTGATCAGAGTGTCTCTACAAAGGATCATATGAATGAGTAAGCTTTGTAACATTAAATTGGCAGCGGTATTTATTTATTTCGATTTTATTTATTTTTCAAAATCTATTTTTTAGGAAAAGTAGATTTGTAGGCTGTCAATTATTATTTTAGAATTTGTTACGATAGAAATACTATAAAATTATTTAACTTCATACAAAAAAACGTAATAGGGTGAAATGAAAAAAATTGAGGATCTGAGTGTGCGTGGGTGTAAATAGGGAATGTATCCAATAAGTCATATCTCAAGATTAGTAATAAGTCTCAAGTCATCCCTAAGTTAATTTTGGTCGTTTTTGAATACAGATTACTTTTCGAAAAAAAATTCGATTTATTCAATTTCTTTTTTTTTTTTTTTTTTTTTTTTTTTTTTTTTTTTTTTTTTTTTTTTTTTTTTTTTTTTTTTTTATGTTTTTTTTTGTTTTTTTTTTTTTTTTTTTTTTTTTTTAAAACTTTTTTTTTTCAAAAACATTTTTTTGAAAGATATGCATTGTTGTTTTAGGAAATTTTACTATTAAATTGTTAAAAATAATTTAATTATGTACAGCAAAAAGTATTAAGATAGAATTTAAAAAAATTTGTAGGTGTGTGTAAATGTGAAATGTATATAATCAGTCATATCTCATGATGTCTTTGACTAATTTTCATAATCCCTGGCAATTTTTTGTTTTAATTTTTTGATACTTATTACTACAAAAAAAAATATCCAATTGTGTGTGTTTGTATGTTTAATTGTATATGTAGAGATGAATTTATGTATGTTTGTATACACGTCTTGAGTTAAATCTCAGAAGTCTGTTTTCTGATATTGATAAAATATCGTTCTGATTTTATAATTTGTACAACATTTTTTATAAAGAATGCTCGAAAAATATATGTCTATTAATGAATTCATCAATTTAATTGGCCTATTTCTTTAACTTTAATTATAAAAAAAAATCAACTGTCTTTATTACAATAATAATACAAGACATTAATGCATTGCAGTAACTTTAAAATTTGTAAACCTTTTCGACCTATTTGATTTCCAAAAACGGTTTTTCATGATTATTTTTGTACAAAGTTCTTGATTAAAGTTAAAATAGTTGTAGTTCATGGAATGTAAAAGAAAACTTAATTTTAAAATACGAATTATTATGTAGGTTCTGTCGTTATCTTGTTACCATCAAAAATACATAATTTTTTTTTTGAATTCATATAATCTCTTGTATTTTAGGGAGTCTGAGATTGATTTTAAAAATCATTGTGGAAATATATTTTTTCATAGCTTTTTTTTCACTGTTGTCATCCCTTTTATTTAGCCCTGAAGAAAGTGATATTACAAAAAGTCGTATCATAAAAGTATAAAATATTTAATTTAATTTTGATTAAAAGTTTTTATTATTGCGGCTATGCTGATTATCGTCGATAAAACAATTCGTGCAACTAAGAATACATTTTTGTAACTGAATTTAAAAACATTTTTTTTTAAACATAAGCTTTTATTATGAAAAAAAAATTTTGAAATTAATAAAATATAAATTAAGTAAATGTTAAATTAAAGTATAATTGGAAACAACAGCTGCAAATTTATTGGCACAAAGCTTCCTCATTTACATGTTCTTCTTCTTTTTTAATCACACTTTTATAGATTTCATTTTTTTCTAAATCCAAAAACGTCCTTAATTGAGAAATTTTATCTTCAAGATGTTCTAACACAAAATATTCTGAAATAACGTTCACTGGCAAAAAATCCATATCTTCAAAAACAAATCAATTTCCAAAATCGATCAAATCAAAATAAAAATTTTCAGAAAATTTTATGATGTTCAAAATTTTCTGCTCCGAAATATTTTAAAACAACGTTTGATAGCTTAAAAATCACTTATCAAAACAAACTGATTTTCCGAAATCGATAAAATCAGAATAAATGAAAACAAAAGAATAAAATTATAATTTTTTTTTTATAATGATAGATATCTAAAAAGAAAAAAAAACTTAAAGAATATCTATCGTAAAATATTCTTAAACAACGATAAAAATCAGGCAAACAAATCCTGAGATATGACTGATTACATGCATTCCCTATTTACACCCACGCACACCCAGCTACTCAAGTTGATTAAGTCTGTTTGATACGTTTTTTTGTATATAATTGATTGATCTTTCAGAATTTACATCGTGAAATATCCTAAAACAACAATGAATATCTTTAAAATCTATTTTTACCAAATAATCGAGTTTCGAAAATCATCGAAATCGAAAAAAGAAAGAAAGGATTAAATCGAAATTTTTTTCCAAAAAGTAATCTATATAAAAGAGAAAAAATAACACGCCTGGCATTATTGAGATCGGTCAAAAAATCCTGAGATATGAATGATTATATACATTCCCTATTTACGTCCATGCTCAATTTTTTAAATTTTATCTTAATTAGTTTTTTTGTTTCAAATTTAAGAACCTTTTATAATTTCTATAGTAAAATATCGTTAAATCAATACATAAATTAAATATCAACTTTTTTAAACAAAATAAATTTTAGGAAGCTTTGTTATGGACGAAAAATCACATGTCAAGATACAATGTTATAAATACATTTAATGAAGTTTAGAATCGGTATACACTTTTTTTGTACAACGTCCATATGCGTGTGTATGTGTGTGTGTGTGTGTGTGTGTGAGTGTGTGGTTGCATGTATGTATGCATGTGCGCAATCAGTTGTATCTCAGGATTCCCTTGACTGATTTTGATCCAATAGGATTTTTTTTTTGGTTTTCGGATTCCTACCACTGTTGAAAAAGAAGATTGGGTTTCGCTGCGAATTCTTTTTTAATTTGATTTCATCGACTTATTAAAATCGATTTTTTTGTAAAACTTAATTTTTAAGCTATTTTCGTTATTTTTAGGATATTTTACGGTAGGAATTCTGGAAGATCTTTTAATTGTATACGAAAAACGTATTAAGATTGAATCATAAAAATTTAGTAGTAGGTTGGTGTGCGTGGGTGTAAATAGGGAATGTATATAATCAGTCATATGTGATGATTTCTTCATCCGATTTTAATAATCCCAGGCTTTTTGTTTTTTTTCAAACTTTTTGATACTTATCACCACAAAAAAAATATCATTTCTTATGTGATTGTATGTGCGCTTGTGTATGTGTGGATCTATTTATGTGTGTATAGATATACTCTATCCGCCATATCTCAGAAGGCTCTCTACTGATTTTGATAAAATATGGTTTCAATTTCAATGAATGTGTAACATTTTTATACGGAACACCTTAAAAATGTATATTTATCATGAATGTATCAATTTAAATGGCTTATTTCTTTCACTCCTATTTATAAAATTAAGTAAGATTAACTTTCTTTAGTACAATAATGATATGATCGATTTATACATTCCAGTAATTTCGAAATTGGGAACACTATTCGTCCTATTCTTATGCAAGCAGTTTGTTTGTGCATACTATGATATACTCAACTCAATTCCATAATGCAATCATGGTTCTCTCATACTTGACAAATTTCTATACCACATGTTTTTAAAATCATTGCGTATGTTCGTTCAAGATGAAACATACTATTACTATTGTAACATTATTGGCAATAAAAAGTTACTTATGTATATTTTGTTTTTAAAAATACTTGTTATTAATTTTTATCTTTTTATACTTACTGAAGTGTAATTTTGTAAACTGAAAAAAATATGGATCATATACCCTGACACTACATTTTCTTTCCTTTTTTTTTTTTGTTATAGTTCGTTGACTACCATCTGGGGTATTTACACTTCCTTTATTCAACTGTATTTTTACGATGATGCTTGCACTCGTTGAACACGGTAGGGTAGAAACGTTGGATTTTTTGGCAAAGTTCTGAGTTCGTATCCCGAGCCAGAAAAAACTGCGCTCTGCTCAGAAAAAACTGAGTGATCTGACCAGGATTCGACCTTATTACCTCTCGAACCGCATTGTTTCGAAGGTTAGTACTCTAACTACCGAGCCAACGACAGCTTGTAACTTATTTTAGAGATGCACACTCATAAAGATAACATAAAATTTATATTATCTGTGTGTGCAAACTACGTACCAAGTAAGTAAGTTAATCAAATATTTAATGAATGTAGTACTTCCGTGGTATTATATATGACTATACTAATGTGTGTATATTAGTGTGTGTCTGTGTATGAATGAGTGTCGACTGCATATATGTAAGAATAGCTGTTTGATATAAATGTATGTACTTCAGCATGTAATCTACAAAACAAGAGATTAAAGAAAACAACAATTCCATACAGTCTCACACTAATATACACACATTCGTATACTTCCAAGCACTTGGAAGTTCCGTGTTAAATGCATTGCGATTCATATCAAATATTACCTTACTAATTCTTTTGAAGACACATTTTGCTTTATATTTTACGTAAATAACAAATATATTTAGTAATTGGCAAAATTAGTTAATTTTTAAAAAGCCGCCATTTTGGATTTTTGAAATCCATCACTAGATTTGTAATCAGTGACACAACTTACTTTGAGCCACTCTGAAGTTCCGTGATAAAAATATTACAATTCATATAAAATCTATTTTACTATTTTATCGGGCCAAAGAGTTTTCAAACTTAATGAATTTTTTCATCTAAAATGGTGCTATCTACAAAAATTTTGCATTATACACTTTTTCCTCAAAATTTTACGTAAATCACAATTATATATTTTAATTGGCCATATTCTATGATTTTGAAATTTTAAGGTGCCATATCAAAAAATTAAGAAAAAAAAGGTGTCATTTACTTCGATAATTTGATTACAAACTTTGAAACCCAAAAGCATAAAAAAACGAATCTTAAAAATTTTATAAATATTTTCTTCGTATTCTAAAAAAATGTTGCTACTATGTTGCTTTTTTTTATTCGTACTAATTTTTCTACGAAATTAAAAAGTTTACGATCCAACAAAAAATTCCGAAGTTGTTACCATCACTGATGCCAAGGGTGTTAGTAAAAAACTTTGAAAAAATTACAGTAATGTTTTCACTGGAAGTCCTTTCGATTCCCAGAGTCTCAAAAAGAACCAATTTGTTTTTGTCCCACTTCACGTGAAATGCTCCATGTATTTTTGTACAACATGTTAATTTATTATTTTCCTAATAACATAAATTATGACAAGTCATAGGACTCTTACATTACCGTTAGACTCAAATAACATTGAAAGTTCATTTGTAGAGTTTAAGACTTATAAGAAATAAATATGAGAAGTTCATTTGATTATATGTTATAGAGCTTTAACAATTAAAAAAAAGCATTAGAAATTGTTTATGAAACTTGACAATATTTATGTAACAATTATACCCTTTTTGAAATGTATTGATATGTTTTGGTAAAGATTTTCGTCAAATTCTACTTGTAATTAGGAATAGTAACATAACTATAATAATTAATCTCTGTAACAATTAAACATTCAAATTTATGGCCATTTTCAATATTTTCAAATTACAAATTAATATGCGATCAACAGACACAATTTTTTCAAAATTATTATTAAATATTGTAGATAGACCGATTAAAAGTTTTGATATTCCTGGAAATTGGTTAATAACTGATGTATGTTCAAAATATTTGTAAATCCTTCATATTTTCACAACAAATGGCGCAATATTTAGAACTCACGATGAATAAAAATTTTGCTTATATATTATGATTTTAAATATTATGGGAAGAAATATTGTAACGAATAATAGTATAGACAATGCTACTTATAAAGGTGTTGATAAATCGGTTGATGTTATTTCTATAAATTTTTCAATGAAAGTATTAAATTTTATTTGAGAGGTCTTCCACCTCATGAATTAAATTTGAAAATAGGAGCGATAGTAATGTTATTTCAAAATTGAAGTATACATGATGGACTGTGTAATGGTACAAGATTGAAATAAACACATTATTAAATAATATTATTTATTAACCAAATAAATTATTCAATATTAAAGAAGGAATTATTACAGATGATAAAATTGAGAATAAAGTTTTTATTTTCAATATTATATTACGTTTCGATAAAAATTCTACTTAACTATATCTTTTATGAAGAAAACAATTTCGTATCGTTTTAGCATTTTGAATGACAATAAATAAATCTCAAGGCCAAGGTTTGATCACATACATCTTATGGTCAATTATATGTAGCATTGTCTAGATCGAAAAATCCTAATAACATCTTCATTTAATCAGAATCAAACAATAAAACCAGAGTTGAGAAGGTAAATAAGTAGATATAAATAATTATGTACCCATAATTACATTTTGTGACATAAGTGTTGATTTTACTACGGTGAATGGGGAACTTTTTTTAAATAGCGCCCCTAAATGATAACTGCAACATGGAGTATAGAAATCATTCTCTATATTTTTCTTATTTCAGAAACATTTTTATTCGCAGTAAAATTATCCACATATAAAATATCGTCGTACATATAAATACTGTAATTATATCAAAGAGAGGCGTGATTGAGTCGTGCACAATTATTGGGTCGTGCGAAGTAGTTGGGTTATTTACCACTGCACAAATTTCCTGAAAAGATTCTAAGTCCGTGAGGGTGATGAGAGAGGGCTGAGGGGGGCTCTTATAAGTTAAAAAAAATTTTTAACATGAAAACACGGAGAAACCAAGCGAATCTGAGCGGATGGGGCAAGAAGGGGGTGGGGGGGGGGGGGGGGGGTACACCCAAAGGAGGTCGGGCGAAACCGGGAAAAACCCGCCGAATGCCGCGCGGAGTTGTCACGTTAAAACCTTACGAATTCGCCCGTGATTTGAGGCAGAGGGGAGGGTGGGGTGAAGATTTAAAATCCTCACAACTATATATAAGTGGAGATATATATATATATATATTTATAAGGCACATTAATTAATGAAGCTCACCCAATTGGCGACTAGTTGTCTGCGCTCGATGAGACGCTGCTGGAGCTTCGGCCCCGGGCCAGCGAGGAAAGCTCGCACGAGAGTGCGAGTCCGCTCGAGGTGGCTCGGCGCGACAGCCTCAACCTGGGCCAGATACTTCTGCATCGTAGTCTCTAGATGTGGCACCGGTAGACTCGGCAGAGGCTCGCCCCTCTATAAATAAATTGTGTCTTTATTTTAATCTTCCCATATTAGATGTGTAATTGTGTAGAATATTACATCTTTAGTTGTATTGCAGTACGTCTCTACTATCTAATCGTTTTACAGTGCGTTCCGCTTGTCTTATGTACCATGTTGAACACCAAAAATCAGCGTAGTACCTAAAATTTTTTTTCTACCAAAGTTGTTTTCATTTTTTTCGCATTATTTTTTTGAGTCTTTAGTTTTTGCATTAGTTCTTTCTTTCCGTAAACCATCAAATGGCTTTTATGGGCACTCCCTACCACTTTTATGCGGGGAGTGTTGAGCCTGAAATCTTTTTTCACCCATTTTCCATGATTCTATTTGTACATGCTATTTTGATATTCATTATACATCATGAATAATCATTGATTAGGCATTCCAAGGTACTATCATACTGATGATAATGTCATCATGAATTAATAAATCAGATCAATATACGTGCATATAAATGCAGAATCTTTGTGCTTGTACACTGTACACTAGCGAACTACGAATATCAAAATAATGACTGCGGGTGACTTTGTTTAAATTTACTAACTTAACGTATGTATGCCTTCTCTTTAGAATCCAAACGTATACATTTGCACTATAATTCAACTTATTTGCTCATTAGCATAAATAATTATTTACAAACATTCCTGCCTGTGGATATTTAATTTGTCAAAAATTATCCGTACTCTTTCAATTGTGTGAAAATAAAAAGCCCGGATGAAGTAACATTACAAGCCGAAACGATAGGAGGCATAGAGTAACCTTGTAGATACATTTATCCACGCACGCGTATACATTGATATAATGGGGATCGCTTTGGAAAATGATCTGAAAAATTCGCTACGCAGCCGGTAGTCCATTAGCGGCTCTCCGGAAACACTATGTGCGTGCGCGCGTGCGTGTGGCAAGCCTCGGGTGGTTGTTGTACATACATATAGCTTATGTAGCAGCCATGCGTGCGGCTCCTAGTCTACCCAGTATACATATAATACACAGCCGGTGTGGGGACGAGGGCTCTGAAAGACCTTACATTGCAGCCCCTTGTTCACTTGTTAAGGCCATCGGAACTCGTAAAAAGGGGATCGTGAGCAGTCGAGCGTGGATGTGTATATACTGCACGGCACTGGCTCCCCTGTTATGTACCCATTGCTCGTCACGAGACCGACTGAGCGAAGGCTGGGCAGGAGGCTGAGGGCTATGCTTCGTTACGCAATTGATTCTTTATTTTACAGTTGAGGAGAGCTGTACACGACTCAAGGCAGAGAGAGTGAGAGGCTAAGAGAGCAAGGGTAAAAGAGAGTATAGTCAATCAAGTTATAGAAAAAACAACACACATAGATACACATCAACTCACCCTCGTGTGCGTAGAAGCACAAGTGTAGGGGCTACTCGCATTTGTGTATACAGGGAGATGGCAAGCCTTTTTTCAGGCGACTGGAGCTTCTCGTTATCTTGCTTGACTGCATTTTTTAACGAGTCACTTTCAAAGAACTTTTAGGATTTAACGAAAGCCATATATTTGGTAAACGAATCAGTAAAATATAAGTTATAATGAGATATGTCAAATTAATTTTCTAGAATACTGTTATGTACCAATAACATTTTCAAGTGTGCACAATTATCTAGATAAATACATTTTCCAAAAGTGCAAGGCTGTACATTAATTTCATCTTTCGGATTCTTCAAAAGATGTTATGTCTAAAATTTGGATTTCGAAACGGATGCTTTTGTAGAATTTTTAGTACTTTACTAGGAATTGCTCATTTTATTAATAATCAAATTTAAATTTCTCGCAACTTATTTTCATTTCATTTTTACCTTTTTGTAAATCATTACAGAGATATATGCATAGGCGTGAGATAAAAATATAGTTACCCAGTGGCAATAATAGTCATACAAAAACACAAAAACGAACTCATAAAAATACATCCAAACATGAATGTAGTACAGATGTACAGATAAAGAAAATAAATTACAGATCTTTAGATGTTAATAATAAAGTTCGCAGCAAAGCAAAAAATATCAAGACATAATACTCAAAAACAGAAATACACATAATTCACTATACTTATTGAGCTACAGAATATAAACTACACAAAAAAGGAACTTTAAAGACATTTATTTCGAAGCCTATAGATGCAAGGGTAATCCATATGAAAATAATATAAAAAAAAAAAGTCAAAAACATAAAATTTTAAATTTCATATGAAAAAAAAGAACACGCATTAATAAATACAAATATTAAGATTCTGTTATGGGAATGTAAAGAAAGGTTAAAGGCACTAAAATATAATTTGACGCAAAATTTAAGGACAGACAAGTAAAACAAGTAACATGAAGACAAGTATAATTAATATAGCTCCTGTATCTTGTCTCTGTTTTAATATCTACTTTTTCCTTCGTGTCTTCATATTTGAATTCATGTCTTCCTATGACGCTCAATTTTTTTTCTTTATTCATCCCTATGGACAATAATACCGTAAAAATAAATTTTAGATGCAAAGGATTACAAATCTTTGGAGTAAGTGGGATTAAAATATATTAATACCGTATAAAATACTCTAAATTATACCATTAAAAACATCAGAAAGAAAATAAAATCATATACGTACATGATTAATCAAAACCATAGACAAATAAAGGTATGTAAAGCCTGATGTGAAGTGAAAAAGAGGTAACAGTACATAATTATAGATTGAGTAAACTTACAGACATCAAGAAGAACAGAAGTACTCGTAAAGCCTAGTGATTGGGAGACAAACGCGTAGGTGAACATACTTTATCATTCACAGGAAAAGGAGATTGACAAAAAGGTTGATATGCAGATACTGGTATGGATATAAAAAACTCCCTAACTTCTTATGATAAAAGATTGATTATCACGTGGCTAAATTCTTTTTATTCGCTGTGTGATTGGTCGAGACTGGTCAAGAGTGCGTACATTTGAAAATTAGATTTTAAAAAATTATAACAAAGCCATTCAAATCAATAAAATTATGACTAACAGTTACAAGATAATCATTATATTTTTCTTTGAAAAGCATGAAAATCAATATTTTGATTAAATGTTGGGGGGTTGACGCGTGAAGCGTCCAGGGGGCGAAGCCCCCAAATAAACATAAACAAAAGATAAATCCATGAATACAATTTTTGAAAAATCAACATCCTGAGAGAAAGATAGTATTAGAGAGTATAAAGACAAAGACTCAGGTTTGAGGATGGAAACAGATAATCGCTAAATTTTAAATCTATAACCAAAAATAAATCGCCAAACCGTCAGAAATCTGAGATAGGGGTGAAAGTGGGTATTATTACATTTTTTTTAAGGTTAGCTTTAAAGGTCTATAGTAGAAAAACAGTCTCGCTAATCGCTGTGATTCTTTTTTAAAATCAAAGTCTGGTCTAAAAACTACTGAAATTAATTTTTATAAAGGTGTCAACTCCTGATTATTGATCTAAAAACAAGTTTGAAAGTTGCATTTCGGATGCTGGTATTATTGCAGGTGTGTATTTATTATTGTGCTGGTATTATTGCGGGCCGTTTCAATGCTAAATCAATTGGGAATCCACAATAATACCAACATCGTGAGATAGGTTATGTGTGCACCAGTTATTGCGGTGTGATTTTTTGTCATGCAAAAGTAAAGATTTTTCCTACCTCGGGCACTTTTGCAACCCTGGTACACCCTCGGTAGGAAAAACAGTGTTCGCCACTCATGTGAATCCGACCAGGGGAGTCCCAATAGTCCCTCGGGCGTTGCTTCGCAAGCAACCTCGGGCTCAGGGACCGCCCTGGAGAGATGCACATTTGTGACGAAAACTACTATAAATACTGTTTTGAGATTGAAATACTGATTAATTATATACTTGATAATATGATTTAATGATTTTAAGTATTTATTCACTATAACTAATCACTTGAATAAAAATATAGGCATTATCTTAGAGTTTCGCAACAATTGGTAGAACCATAACAATACCCTCACTCACTTCTATTTCTAAACCTCAAGTACTTGACTATCTTGCTGTAACTAAAACTAAGCATCTCCCGTTTAAAGTCAGAAAAAGATGTAGAAATATAGTAATATTTTAACATATTTCAAGCTATATTATTGATCATAAAAATGTAAGAGTTATAGTGGAGAGCATCGAAGAGATATTTAATAAATAACATATAAAAATAAAGCTAAACACAAAAATCGAACACAGACTCAAAGATACAAAAACGAAATTCCAAACTTAAGCAGAGAGGTGAAGATGAAAATACTACACATAAATTTAAAGACAAAGACACTGGAACACAAATTTTAACTGTGATACTAAGTGTAAGAACATTTATTAAAAATACAGAGAGATTATAAACAAGTCATGAAGACATAAGTTGAAGATAAGGAGTCAAAGAATGAGAAATAAAGAGGTAAAAAGGTAGCGCTAAAAGTACAGGGTTTAAAATATTGCAACATACCAGCTGTACATAAATAAATTGGTTGATTCAAAAATAAATGGGAGATGTAAAAAAATAGGATACCAAGAAACTATTATTAAGAATGAGTCTTATGGAATAGTCAAAAACATACAAGCTTAGGTATAGAAACTAGAATGAAATAAAAAGTTGCTGCCAATAAATTAGTACAAAGCTTCCTAAACAACATTCTTCTGCAATTATTTAACTGAAAGAAAAATAAAAAAAAACATTAGAATAATTTAAAATGTGAAAAGAAGCTATTTTTATGCTCCATGATATGAAATTATCTCGAAAATAAGATTATAATTTTTACCCCAATAGTACAAAAAATATTGCTAAAATTTTTTTAAACTAAAAACAATTGAACAAATAACTAGAAATTATTACTGAAATTGATATACCTGATATAACTAACTTGTAAACATATTTTTCGTTATACTAACTAGCCCATATATTAATTAAAAAAATTTTTAACAGTATTGATGCTCGTAGATAATCTTCAACCCCCAAAATCTAGTCAGGCCAGAACCCTGTGCTTTGAATTAAGATGACTTTACACGTGGAAACAGCACATATGTATAATAGTGCAATGGTTTATGTATTATAACCGAGTAACTTCAAACTCTTAATCCATAATCTCGAGGCATCTCTAGACAGAAGGCCTGTACTTTTTCAACCAGAGAAATTATACTCGTAAACTCCAGACAGGCTGAAGGCTTTTGTATTATTCTCGTATAAATTTAAACTCGTCAGCTCATTCTTCTACATCCTAAATGACTGATATTTCAATCTCAAATAAGCTGAAAAACACTGTATCTTATACCAAATTCTGATAATGTCGAATCTGTAAATAATACACTCGTTTCCAGATTATTTTTCATTTCATGATTGATTCATCCTAATCTTAAATACTTATTTACATCTTTCATTATTATTTTCTTTTTATTTCCTTTTTTTGGCGTTCCTTAGTAGGGTATCAGTCAGTGATCAGGTAGTATCAGATATATTCAAGCCACAATTGAAAACATCCGGTAGCCTTTGCTTCCTACTGGCCTGTCTTTCATGATTCCTCATATAAAATCGGTACAGTCTGTGGCTAGCATATTCCGAATAATAAAGCGTGGGCATTGAAAATAGTTTGGCGATTTGACAACCATGCATTAGAAGTTTAATCACTGTATTTAAATTCAGATCTTCGCTACATCTGAGTAAAGTAAATTGTTGCCATGTTTTCAACTAAATGCTTGTCGATTTATGGTGTTTTGATAATTTTTCGTCCTGTATTTTATTGTTTTCTCGTATTCTACCTGCAATAACTGTTCATATGATTTAATACGGTAATGTCCAAGTCTTAATCTCAATTTGAGACATTAATTAATACATAGAAAAGCTGCAACTAAAATCGATTTTTTTTTAAAGTTTTGAAAAATAATTATTCAATTAATAGTTAAGTAGTTTATTATTGTAAATAAACAAATATGTAAACAAATTTATTCGTAAACAATGAATGAACATTTTAATTAAAAGTAAGTTACGAACCGCAATATAAGAGAAAGCTATGAGAGCTTATAGAGGCCAAGTCGATACGGTACTCGACTCGTATGCAAGAGGTCGTGGGGTTGTGGGTTAGAATCGTACGGAAAAGTTTTTTTTTTTTTTAGGAATTCAAGTAAAGTTTATTTCCGTTACACATTTAGAGAGAGAGAAAGTTTGAAATCATTGATTTACTCCTCTGCATAACGCGCCTATAGAAGTATAACTTCAAAAATTATCGATCTATCTATTTCTGTTCTAGAGATAGTAAGTTTTGATTATAATGAATTCATAATTTTCCACTTGACGGTGTATGGTCAGTAATAGTTGTCCACCACAGAAAATAAGAAAGATTATATTTTAGAACAAAGTCTTATGTATGATTGTTTATAATATTTCACTTATACAATAATTAATGATTGCATCTTATATCAAGATACTCTTTCAATACTTTGGTGCTATAAAAATCGTACTCCTACCCCACAGCGTTACTATTGATTTTTTATGACACTACTGTGATTAATGCGCGAATAATTGTTTTAAATTTCCACACAATTTTGTCCCTGTACTTTTCTCCTCAGTTTTGACGACAGTAACATTATGCATCCGGGTTAATTGTTTGTCTTTTTACCGATATGAATATATTAAACATTCAAATTATTGACAATTCACTAACACATAAGTAATTTAAAATAGTAACAACTTATTTTTCAATTCAATTTTCAAGATTTAAAGTCGCAATAGCTGATGTTTACAATTTATTCAGTTTGAGTGAATTGTGATTGAGAGAGAAGATTGCAATGGTTTAGAGATTTGGGATCGATTTCTAATTGTAGATGTTGCAAAGTGTGCAGCAAACATAATTATGGCTCACAAGTATCAGATTTATACATTGAAAAATATAAACACTGACACACATCTTCATTAGCTAAGAATACGTAGTTCGATCGTTTCATTATTCGTGTACTTAACTTATTTTTGATAAAAGTATGATGCATAAAAAGTGTAAAAAATTTTAAAAAATTGATTGGGCTCCATCGTGCAGGTAGGATAAAAAATGGAGTACAGAACATAAATTAATATTGTGCATAATGAATAACTAAGATACACTGTTTTTAACATAATTTTACTAAAATTATTATCTCGGTATTTTACATCATATTATAAATATTTCTGGATACTTTTAAGTAGCCCAAGTAAAAAAATAAATAAGAACCGAAACAAACGAATCTTTGGAATGGCGAATAGCACATATACGTTGAGTAAGTCAAAAGAATCGAAAGGCAGTCCTGATATTCATACACATAAATATGTATATTCTCTTTTGTACGTGTATTATACCATTAACACTTAAAGCAAGCCATTGCTCACACCTCCCTTGTCCATAATACAGTTCGTGTATTCTCGTATATTTATCTGTCATAGCGGCAAGCTCACGCGATATTAGAATCCCCCTGTAATCCATGAAGTCCCTCGCACGAACTTTCGTATCTATACTCTTTTTTCGTTCCTCTTATTTATTTCTACAGCCTTATACACTACACGGCCGACAATCATTCACAGGCGGTAGAATAACCAGACTTACCTACAATACAGGCGAGTACTCGTATAATAAAGAAGAACAAAAATTCTCGTCCTTTAGCACGTGCAGCACACGTCTGCACTTCTGCCAAGGAGTCTTGCACGTCGTCGAGAACCATAGGGCGTTGAGTTCTCTCTCTCTCTCTCTCTCTCCATCTCTATCTCATACAGAACCTGTAAACTATAGGCACGATCATACGTATACGTACACGCACATACGCGCGCAGGCCAGATCCGTAATTGCTCCGCCCGACTAAGCACGCCACCCTCCTCTCTCTGCGTTCGACTCTGACTGAGCCGCTGTTGTTTGCCAATTTGTCTGGTTTGCCTTAGTCCCTTGGTCTGTTTGGCTGCGTGTGGCTGCTGTTTGCTTATGCGGGGAGACACGACTGATTGTCGTTCTTTTTTCACCCGCTCTTTTCTTCTTTCGCTCTCCTTCCACACTTTTTGTTTCCCCCTTTTCTATTATTCACGACTCGCGTTAGATCCGGACGAATTTGGACTTGGAGTAAGCGCCTTGTCTCCGTAATCCGTAACGCGCTTGAAAACTCAGGCTGATCTCTGTCTGTCAGATGATGTTTGTATGGCTTTGGATGGATACGATTATTCGAAAACGTCGGTAGAGAAGAACCAAATGTAGGCAAAAAAAAATTATGGTGGGATTGTTGGCTGTATTTTTTTTTCAAATAGGCTGTAATGATCGTGTGTGTAAGTGATTTACAAGTATCGGATTTAAGAATGATATTGTTATGTTTTAGTCGTTATGGGCCAACTCTTCAAAAGTCAAGTTTGTAAAATACCATAATTATGATTATGCACATCTGCACATGATTTATTACATTGCCCTGGTAGCATCGACTTGCGTACGAGCAGTACGCAAGACTTACGTACTGTCTGCTTCTGCAAATTTGCGCCAGACTGACGGCAGACGAGTGCGTTGGCTTCTTGCGTTTAATTGAGTGCGAATTCCAAATGCCATCACCTCACGGTCTCTTGCAGGAGACTTTAATTTTTTGCACAATGTATGTATCACAAAATAATA
>JAPYYV010015325.1:0-11730 GCA_030522625.1 Copidosoma aretas
TTGATGAAAAATCGTATACGCACCACGGGAGGAAATAAAGAATGCTCAGATCACACGTTTGCCACCCTCGGCTTCGCCTCGGGTAGCAATGCACGTGTGGTCTAGAGCATTCTTTACTTTCCCTCCCTTGGTGCGTAATGTACTATTTTTTCTAGTTGAAGTTATTATTAGTTCCGGTCTCCATATAAACCCAACAAAACTCCCGTATGAGAAGCCTGAACCGGAACGAAAATGAAGTATGTACACTTGATTAGTTTGTTAGTTTAATTTAGTATGTCAGTTTTTACTTGATATACATAACTTATTTTTTAATCCACGTACAGCAGGAAAAATCACAAAAAAAAAAGGAGCAGATCTTCAGGCATGTTTGAAGAATCATCAGATACAGATGTGTTACCACAAAATAAAGATGATTGTCAGAACAGAGATGCTCAAGAAAATGACCTTGATTTTTTGTCAAACACATGGGAGATCAATGATTTAACTTGTAATTGTAACAAAACTTTTATGAATCTTTCTAATACTAAAACGTGTTTAATATAGATAAAACAACGCGAACAAACTTACATCATTGAGTCATCTGATGAAGAAGAAGCGTTCGAGCAGTTAACAGTAAGAAAAAAGCAATTAACATAAATTCGGTCATAATTAATGAGTAAAAAGTTATATAATTTAATTTAAATTTTATTTTAAGGCTTCACCCAAAAAATGGGATATTAATATTAATAACAACAAATTCCAAAAAAATTATCCTTTAATAAAAAAAGAGATCGATACCAACAAAAGTAGTCTGATCATTTCGTCGACATCCAGAGCGATGAAAGAAATCGAACAAAATGATCCCTCGACATCATCAGGAATGGAAAATGACCATGACAATGGCTGGACCTTGAGACGACAACAATCAGATAAAAATGTATTTAGAATTGATTCAAAAATAATATGCTTTGTAATTTTATCTGTACTATACATACTTCATATTAGGGATATCACGATCTAATTGCAGGTTACAGAATTAATGAAAGGATCTAACATTTACGTTAACATGTTTGAAATGAAAATGGCTTTGCAAAAATCAACAAAACAGACTGAATTAGCGAAAGCTTTGATGAAGGTTGTATTTACGGATCATGCATTAAGAACATGTTCTTTGACAGGGCAAAAAGCGAAAGGGTTAGGAAAAACTAGAGTTATGAGACCTGGGCTAAATTCGAAAGGAGTTGACGCGATATACTGTAATTTATCATTCTGAATACAAAACAAAAAAAAATAGAGAAAATAGTTATGACATAAAATTAACAAAAAACTTCTTTCTCTACAGTATACGTTTTGTACTCGAATAATGCTTGTCCATTTTTATACGTAAAGAGAACATCAAATGTATTAAGAAGACTAAGCACAATTTATGCGTACCCTATAAACGATATTTCTACATAAATTTTTTTACTCGTTTATTTTATAAAAAAGAAAAATCAACAATTAAGTATAATTTAATCGAATAATCAAAATCGCTCAATTTTTCATGAAACTTACTTACCGTATTTATTGTATATACAATCTGTACTTGGACCATGCATGTCCATTCTCATATACATTCTGTGTACAGACTGTATACAGATGACTATATACAACCTACGTATAACCTGTCTTTTCCAGCTGGCCAATCGGAAAGATTAGTATATATTTTTTCCAACTTGATGTTTCATCGAGTCTCTGTTCGTTTTTACGTTGTTTTCTCGGCGATTTTGTTTCTTTACGGCTTTGATGATGAGGTACGACCCCTTTCTGCCGAGGACTTGTTTGAGCTTTTCTCTGGTCACTCTGGTCACTTCGTTAAACTTGCGTTCCTGGGTGGCCACTAAGAGATATATAGAACTAATTTTTTTTAAGCTTACACCAACTAGACTTGATTTTTAGGGGCATCTTCTACCATTTTGGTGTTAAGGGTGTTTAAGCTAACCCTGTCTATAAGCCCTTCTCCTAGTATAGTCCTCACGATAACCTATTCGCTGACCATAACCTATTCGCTGTGTGCAAGCTATTGGAGGGGGTAAAGAAAAACGACAGCAGAGCCCATGGTGAGCGAAAAGTGCAGACTTACAGGAATTTTGAGGACTCAATGCACTGTCGACTGTACATTATTGAGAATTTCAACCATTTAGACTAACAGACGTTAAGATAATAGGGATCATATTAAACGCATGCTTCACAGCTTCATGCTTCACGTAGTCTCGAACAATCGGCACCATGTCTTGGTAAGTCCGCACGCTTCTAGACAAACAGGAGGCTCAGTGAACCCGCATCGATCAAGTACTTTAATACACCTAGGATTCATCAAACTCAAGTCTTAAACAACTATCACCCAATATCTGGGCCAGATCCATCAGCATTAGGGAAGAATCCTCATTGCCCAAGATGGTCCACCACATACGGGTCTCTACATCTCTCTGTACTTACCTTGTTCAGTCTCTAGTCACCATTACACAGTGTCTACGTTGGATCTACCCGCATTAGAGATGTTCCTCACCCATATCCGGATCGATCAGCACTCTACTCTCGCCTTGATCTCACCAAATTTAGTTAGTATCAAGTGACCATCATTCAGTGACTCAGGTGATCCATCCGGATCCGTAAAGATTTTCATCCGCATCCGGATTAACCATCGCAGCAGCACAATTTTGTTTTGAAGGCATCCTATGGCGTCTTCAAGACACAAGTTGATTTGACTATATCCTTAGCATAGAAGTACGCAAAGATGGCGCAAAGTTACAAAATACGATCCCTGGAACCGCCATTCGAACTACACTCTAGGGTAGACCAGTCAACTTATACCCCCCAATCATACACTACACCAAATAGTAGAGCGACAGTAAAAACTACTGTTTATACCATACTTCAGTATTAAGTTCATTGTTTGAATTTCTCTTTCTTCTGCTTCTTCCTCTCTCAGTTGTTCCTTTTACTGAGATATCGTTCGAGATATTGACCAGGACCAATCTCCGTATAGTGATATCAAGATACACATAAATGAATTCTGAGACATCGTGTTCTTGTAGTTATATCATGGTTGTACCCTGCAAAGTGCATCACTCGCATAAACTCACCCTATCTCCGGATTTCGTATTGGTAACCACTTTAGGTCAAAATCTGGAATCTGATCCACAACGGGCGGCCTTTTACGCTGCTTGTCGAAAGATGAACCTCTTTTGTATGAAAGAAGCTCAGCACCCAATTTAAATTAAATAAGCTAAGGCTTGGACCCATCCTACGTCCTGGGACACAGTTCTCAAAGCGAGCAGCGAAAAAATATTTGCCGTTGCCGCTAGCACCTTTTCTAGTGGGTAAGGACGATAAAAGATTTTTTTTTAAAGTGTACAAGGCATTTTAATCGTGAAGCCTAATTTTCACACTTTCGAATTGCGCGAGATAAATGATTTAGTAGGGCCAAGCGGTATATTGTTTGACATTTGGATTTGATAATTTTGAATGGTAAAGCGAACAAGCACATCGATCAAAAGAGATTTCTGCTGACTAAAATAAGCGCTCATTACTGTAATGCCCTTAATCTCGGAGGTATTTTGAATTATCGATTTGGTGACCATAGTGTACGAAGGCGTCTGGTGTGCATATGTACCAAACTAAATTTCGTTGAAAAATTTCTGTTAGGGGTTTCAGAATCGCCAAAAAGGACCAATACGGTAGTGATGGACCTTTCGTGTAATGCTTTTTTGAAGTTTTTTGAGTATCCCATTTAAATTAACATGTGTTTTCGAAAAATGACAATAGAGCCAGTCTTAAAAGTTTACGGCTAGTTTGGACCTCACAAAACATAGAAATAATAATAAAAAATTCTAAACACTAAATTTTAAAAATCCTACATCACACACCAAAATATCCCGTTTTTCGTGAAATGATCCATATACACTAATACAGAAATGCAGTTTTTTAAAATCTTAATCGCCACCTTGGTTTCCAAAAGTGCCAAGTTTTGACAAATCCCTGCAATCTTTACTGCTTAGTCGATGAACACTTGCAAATTTGCAATATCTATATAGGTTATGGTACTACATTGTCTATCCTACATTCCTATCTCCTCGCTTCCGCCAATTCTCTTCTCTCTTCGGTTGGAATAAAGAAGACGGAGGGAGGGAAAGGAGGAAGAAATACAGGAAAGAGGGAGGGGAGCGTCTCCGCACGAGTTGCAGGGCGAGCATTCTAAGTTTTTGAATTCATACATATGTTAGTAGGTATATTTCCTTTAGAGTTCTGTCATTTTCAACATTTTTTTCCCTAAATTTGAAAGCTGTTGATAAGAAAGCATCTCGTCAATTTTCTTGAAACTTTTCCGTTTCCAGTACTTACAAGTCATTGTCTGTAAAATCGCGCCAAACTCCACCTCTCCCTCTCAACGAACAATCTAACAATATCGTCTCTATAACGCTCCAGTTTAGGGCAGCGCCACATCAGATTTTGGGTATTTGCGGTTCGACACCATACTTGCATGAGTCACCCTCTATTACAGTATTACATTCCTCTGAGGAGATGCGACCCCACCCTGTAGTGACCACATTTTGATCTGTTTATATACGCTATCGCTCATCTCAACATAAGTATTCGCATATTCAAACCGCGGTAAATAGTGCTGTTGTACGCTGCTCTGCTCTACGAATTTTTTGAGAATGAGGCCTGGCTGCAACAAAATACAAACTTAATGAGAGCATTGATCCTGTTATTAGGCTTAAACTCGTCCGGGTTAAAATTCTGGGAATTCATTCGTTTTCCCTAGAATGCAACAAAATTTTAAAATAACGATAAAATAAACTTTTTCAGTAGCATTATAATTTGATACTTAATATCTGTGTATAGTTTAGAAAAATTATAGATTTTTGAAATCTATTATCAGAATAAAAAACTATTTTTTTTTTCTAAAAGCAAAAAAGATAAAGAAACGACAAAAAGGAATAAAAAATCACAAATGAGATACTGTGTATGAACTTGTAAATTTATCTTCTTGTCTTAATTTAATATAAAAAAAATATTATTTGTACAGTTTTGTAAAGGTACTTTTTTAAAACTTACAAATACTTGTAGGGATACGAGTTTATAAACCTTTGAAATGATAATCCTATAATTTGTTGTATTTTAATAGAGAGAAAATTCAGTGCTTTCTAATCCAAAATTATAATTAAAAAAAAATATGTAGAGTAACAAAAAGTATCGACTGCCAGTGTTATATCATGGAATCTTCAGTTCAGCTCTTTTTTACCGATTGCCGATGCATTGTAAGTAAGACATCGACAGAACGAAAATGAAATCCATTCGTAATCCAGATGTTTGGAATTTCACAGCATGTGGGAGCTGGTTGTATCTTTGTTTTTTGAAACAGTAAGTCTCAAACTTAGTATTACTAATAATTTGAAAAGGGAAAAATAATTCATAACTATTTCTGGGATTTAAAAAAAGGTTACAGATATTTGGTTAATGTAAGAAATAAAACCTACGTTTTGTTGTTGCCCTAAAAAAATAATTTGTGTGTAGATTATAAACTATATCAAAATCTCTTAACATGCTACCATATTGATTCATCAAAATTTTTGAATAATGTACTACGTGTCTATTTATACAGAACATGACTCATTCAAAGCTTAAAATCCATGGCAAACTTATTGAAAAGAAACCGCTTCCAATAAAACAGCAAAAAGCTGCCCCAAAAACTATTTTTTTGCTTTGTTTTAGTAAAAAAAATTTAATAACGAATAAGAATAATCCAAAATGGAAAAAAAGTTTTTTTGTCTTTATGTAGTAGAATCATTTTGAAAATAAGATTGTATTTTTTTCTCCAAATTGTACAAACAACATGGTAAACATTTTTTACTAAAAAAAAACCAATTATTCAAAATAATTCCTAAAATTAATACACATGATGCAATAAAAATTTATCAAAAATATTACTAAATTATTGCGCACATGTTTTGAGTTGTGATTTGAAGAAAATCGTAGTACCTCAGTAATAAAAAAATAAGAAAATAGTGATGAACAATGATGAAAAATGGTTAATAAAGTTATTTTTATGATTTACAAAACATAATTATTCATAAGATGAAACTGTAATTTTTTAATGCAAAAAATATTAAAAATCTTTGTTGGAATTAAAAAAATCGATTTAAGAACCTGAATAAGGTACAAAACTATAGATATATATTATTTGACCGCAGTACGCATAAGATAAACATTTTAATCCCTGAATAGTTAAATTTAAAATCTGTAAATAAATTCCCGAGATATGGCTGATTTAACACAAAAATCTAATTATTTCGTTCGTTAAAAAGGAACAAAATAATGTATCAGGAGGTTTCAAAATTGTAAATAAAACTATCTTAATACTTTATGAGGCATAATTTTTTCACCTTAGAAATAGAAAAAAAACCGCTTTCATAAACCGTTATAATAACCTTTATATTGTATGAAGCTTGAATTTTTTTTTCTCAGCCACTATATAAGGATAAAAAAACATTTTGAGCCCTGGTTAATTAAAATCTGTCGACGGGTTTCTGATATATGAATGATTATTCACAAAATTCTAGTATTTCTTTGATAAAAAAGAAACGGAACAACGTAGAAAGATGATTCAAAATAGAAAATTTTTTATCATTAGTGATACATTAATACAGTGGCAATAAATTTTTTTCTATCAAATACATCGTCAGACCTTCAAAGTAATGAAATCAAAATCTACAAAAAGTCAAGTTTTGTTTTCCGTTTAGCGCAATACTGTTATCATTCTGTATATTTTTCGTACAATAACGAAATGAAACCAAGTAATTTTTACTCTTGATTTAAACTATGGGCAAACATCACTATACAGATACAATATCATGATTTTTTTATGTACTTATATGACATAAGTACAACCTACATATCAATATTCACGTGCGTAATTATGTTAGCTTATAGTTTAATTCAAGAGTAAAAATTACTTAGTTTGACTTTGTCATTGCATCGCGCGCATTATAACAGCGCCTATAACCGATCCAAAAAACATCTTTGTGTACAAAGCGATTGGCGCTTCTCCCCACACTCACGTGCCCAATTTGGAGGAAGTGCAAGCTGTAAAATTGAAAGCTGGAATGAAAAGAACCGCGAAATAGCACCCAGATATGCCTCCCGCTCGAATAATACGTCGAGGACTTAAAAACGTCCCAAAAGGTAAATACCTCGTAAAAGTTTCGTAAAAACTTTGCAAAAGGACGGTTTTTACAACTCCCCGATACGAAAATTTTATAAGTGCTGGGGGAAATGCCAGACCGACCGAATCTATCCAAACAACTATCGCACGTTCGTCTCGCAAATTTGCCTCCCAATCCTATGCGTATATTGGACTTAAAAGAGATTCCTGTCCAGTATACACTCACGTTGGGCGGAAGTAGGTTCCTGCTATACGACTCCTTTGAAGATGACGAGGAAGAGGAAGAGGACGATGACCGCGGAAGAATAATAATATTTGGTACAGCTGAAAATATAACGCAGCTATTCAAATGCAACGTTTGGTTTGTCGACGGCACGTTTAAGACGGTGCCGTCTCTTTTTTTTCAAATTTTTTCGATACTTGGTGCAGTACATGAAGTAGGTGTCAATCGAAAGCCGCAAACTGTTGGGCTCCCTTTCGTACATGCACTGCTCGAAAATAAGCGGCAATCAGCATACACAAAAGTGTTTGAGGTTATTTTACAAGAAGGGCGCATTCTTAGACTCGATACTATGCCTAGGCTTATTATGAGCGACTTTGAAGTCGTGATAATAAATTTTGTAAAGACGGTTTTTGGCGAAGGCAACGTTAAATGTTGTTTCTTCCACCTACGACAGAGTGTATATCGCCACGTTATCAATGAAGGCCTTCAGACTGCGTACAATAGCAAGGATCGCAGTGTTAAGAAAGGAGTCCAATTGCTTTCGCTTTAGCTTTTGTACCTGCCGATAAAGTAGTTGGATGGTCCCAACTTATTCGTGACAAATTGCCTGATGAATTGGACCCTATCGTCGATTATTTCGAGACTACGTACGTGCGCCGTTTGAGAATTCGAAGACGCATTGGAGGAGTGAGGTTCATCTACTATTCTCCAAGATATGCTCCGCAGCTATGGAATTAGTTTGATTCAGTCTTAGACGGTACAGCACGAAAAAATAATATATCCGAAAAGGGGCCAATAGATTCCAGTTAGTTGTTGGGAAACATCACACAAGTTTATACGTTTTTTTCAAAGAGCTTTAAAAGGAACAGGCTGACACTGAAATCATGTTACGTCAGCTACAGCTGGGACAACGTATAAGAAAAGGAATTGATAAAATGAGAAGGCGATTTGAAGACTAACTTCTAACTGTAGTTCAAAAGTATCATACGCACGTGTGCAACAACGACGTGTTCACCTATTTAGACAACATTGCGTGTCATATAAAATTGTAAATAAAAGTAAAAAAATAAATTTTTGCACATATTATAATTAAATATGTCTTTGGGAAAAATGGGCTTTGGGAAAAACGGTGTTGGGAAAAGTATTTTGGGAAAAGTGTCCCCCTACCTATCTTGGTCAACTGGTTTTTAACAAGAATGTGTTTTAAGGGGAAGAACTTAAGGGTAGTTTTCACCCCCTTATTATGTTATTCCGCCGCTTCAAAAAAATATATCTTTTATTTTTCTGATTACCTACCACTATGCAAAGTTTCGTTAAAATCGGTGAGTGACACCTGGGTAGGTTTACTTTACTTGTAAGTATCATTGTCGTTAACTAAATAAATAGATGTTCAAACGTTCGTCTGTGATCTTTATTGTGGCACCCATAAGCTGCCACACAGAGAAGTAATTCATAACATCAACTGCCTGCAAGGAATTAATATTTTCGGTTGTCGTGCAGTTGAAGTAATGGCCCAGGCAGTAAAAGTTACTCTACGTAGCGTTACCAACGCGCATACGCATAAGCGAGTTTGATTACCCAATAACCAACAGCCAAAACGGACTCAGATTTACAGCAACTTGCTGCCAATCTTAGTTTGTTTTTGTTGTTGCAGCTAGTTTGCTATCAGTTTGCTAGCAAACCAATAGTAACAGTTGTTTCTTGGCTATTGGGGTTAGTACATGTGAACATCATATGCATTTCCGTACGAGGCGTATTTTGTACGAAGCAATAAGTCATGGTGTATTAAAAGTAGTAATTGTTCTATTTCTGCGGCACAATAACTATTTTTGATGGTTACTTTTTGTATCGCTTATTATACAGGTAGTATTTACTTGTGAATTGTACAGGTTAATATCAATGGCAGTACATAAATCTTAATTAAATGCAGAGGGAGTAATAGATACTCCACACTGGGTGCGTCGAGTTTGGCAAAGGCCCGTGTCATAACTGTTAGTCCACAGTCATTAATGTCATGAATTACTTCTCTGTGTGTGGATAATCGATTTATCAAAATCAATTTAAGAAATCACCTCTGATTGTATATTTACAATAGAAAGGTTTAAGACCTTGTATCTCGCCGATAACTTTTGATGCATTTCGGAAAAGAAAAAAAAAACGTTCACCGCAAAAACTTGTTACCAGTGAAGTTAAAAATATTTGAAAATTAATCTCTGTAATGGGAAACATACAGGTCTACATCACCAAACGTACAGTGGGTCGATGGAAACTAATATGTTTTTAACAGGTATTTCCTGAAATTTCTTTCGTAAAATAGAGGACAATTTTTGCATATTTTCTATCTTCGATATAACTTCGGTCTAACTTTAAAATGTATAAGGAGTAGAAAAAAAGTTAATAAAAAAATTGTAGCAAAGTAGAAAATTGTAACTCCAAAGCAATATGTTAAATCTTTGTTATGGTAAAAGAATAGAAAGATTGAAAGCACCAAATAACTTTCTAAAATAAGAACTCGTGCTTTGAAAGATAACATTTTTTAAATTTCTTTGATCTCCTCATCACCATACTGGCCCAGTATCCCTTACTTCTTGCAATTCATTTTATAAAAAATCAGACTCCACGTTTTAAACGAGTACTCCAGCCCACTATTATCAACAGTGCACGTTTGCAGTGAACAAGTCAAAACATAAATACTTATACAAGTTCGCAGGACAAAAAAAATAAAGTTGTGTGAGCTCTGAGGAACGAAAACTCAAGTGCAAGCGAAAAAACAAAGATACCCCAATAACATTTGTATTACACAATTAAAAACTTCGATAGTCACAGCGGTCCTAAAAACCCGAGCCCTCCTCTGCGTGCCCCGGATCGATCGACAAATGAATCCCTCCACCGTCTAAGTCGCGCAACAACTTCGGCTCAATTTACTTCCATCCGAATTCGCGGCACTGCTGGAACGTAGGCGCGATATGCGCGAACTCGGGTCATATCGAGACGTTCGACCGTATACCTGTAAGACCCCCGGAAAATTTACGCGCTTCCTCGAACTCGCTCGCGCAAAGTACCGCTGCGCCGCTCAGATATATATCTCTATACGTATATAACCACGAGCTCATGAACGGATAGGTCTAATAGAGGAGGAGGAGGGTTCAAGATCCGCGGGGGGGGGGGGGGAAAATTTCCCGCCCCAAGGCCTCGGCGGAGATGGATTTGGGGTCTTACCGGTAATTAGGCGGGGGGGTGGGGGGGGGGGCGCGTTGCGTGGTGGGGTATTATTCCGTGGTCTTTGAGAGCAGGAGGAGCGGGGGAGTTTGTACGGCTGCAGCTCCGCTTCGGCGTTTGTCTTTGACTTGGCTTTTCGAGAATTAGCTCGTATAAACGTTTTGTCATTCCTGCCGGGACGCTACCGTCTAGATACGACCGGAGTCGCTGGAATTTATGACGATTAGAGGAGATACGGGGGTAAGGGAGCGCGGGAGAGTTTGCTTGGGCTGCAAATGGGGCGGGGGAGATGAATAGGTGAATCGATAATTGAGTTACTGGTATAGGTGAGTCAAAGTTTTTTTGACTGTCAGGTTCTAATTGGGATTTGGTCGGGAAAGTTGGATGTTGCCTCGATTAACGGGCCTTTCCGACGATCTTGGAGAGTTTTATTGATACTTTGGATTATGGTTCATTAGTGCCCACTTTGGAAGATTCTTAAAAAAATCGTCCGTTAGAAGGAAACTATTTTTACTCAATTAGGGTTCAAATACGTTATTTTAAGTACTTTAGATGGCTTTGTGAAAGGACATCATGACGTCTTGAATAGTTGAATCATATCCAATTTTACGTCTGAATTCGTGCTGGTACACAGTTTTAAAATCACCAGCAGGTTCAGAATAAAGTTAGAGTATATCTGCTCTGAAAGGGGACGTGCATAATTTACGTAAGGGTTTTTACTTTAATTTTTAACCCCCTCATCCCCATGTAAGGAACCATAAGACTGTCTGCACCTCCCTCCCTCCCCACGTTATCTTACGTAAGGATTTATTATTGAAATTCTTAATATATTACAATTGAATTTTTTTTTTTTTTTTTTTTTAATTTTTCTAATGCTAAATTTAATTTATTACACTTAATATTTGTACAGACAAATTATACACATCTAATACTACTATAAATAGTGGTGACTAGTGCAACTAGAGTATGTTACAATAAATCAAATTAGGAATAATCAGCTGATAGTAACCAGCGCACGTAAGCCGCTCTCGTCGATGTATTGTTTCGGTGAAAGAATCGAAGAACAGAATTTTATACAAGGCTTACGTAAGATTTTTTAATA
>JAPYYV010015327.1:0-18225 GCA_030522625.1 Copidosoma aretas
TCCTCGCATGGGGACCAGTGCAAAGCACTATGCCCCCCTAGAAGACAGGGGAATTAGGGGTGAGAAGGGGGTGATGGAAAATAACGGAGAAGTTTGGTGACCAGCTCACACTCAAAGGGATAAGGGGAGTGGCTCTTACGCGTCTGGGCGAAGATCGAAGACTGGCTCGTGCCGGAATAGATGTGGTGAATCAAATTTGTGTATCTGGGTGAATGTAAAGCATGAGTATGCTGTGATACGTGTAGATGGGGGCGTACTTGTGAAATGTGTATGTGTTGAGATTTTTTTTTTCTTTTTTTTTTAATGTTTACTTGTGTGTATGTCGAGTGTGAGTACGCTGTGTATTTAAGTATGCGAGGGCGTACTTGTGATTGTGTATGTGTTGTGTATTCTGAGGCCGTAGGGGAACGGCGAAAATTTTTGGGTGCTCCAGAAGGGAGCGTGACGAAGTGAAGCGCGTTTTCGGCGGAGAAAGAAGATGTGGGTGTAGGTAGATCAGAAGTGTAGTCTGGGTTATTGTGGACTACCACTAGGGAACACGGGCGCCTAATTAGGTCAAAACGCCTGGGCTGGATGCCAGCGAGCGCCGCGATGGTAGGATTTGGATGGTCCGTGATGGGAGCGTGGACTCTGGAGGGGAGAATGGTGGCCGCCTCGATGGGAGCGATGATGTTAAACTCCCTGCATATTTGTGCGTTCCTGATGTACCACGGAATGCCTAGTACCGACCTTAGGATCTTCATGAAGGCACCCTGAATGGCCTTGAGACTGTTCTCTTTTGCAGCCCCCCAAGTTGGGATAGCGTAGGTGCTAATGCTTCTTATGATGGCGTTGAAGGTGCGCAGCTTAGTCTTTTGCGAAATCAATTTGTTGTTGAAAAATGGTTTCAACTACACAAAGACCCCGTAAGCCTTGCCACGTGTGCAGTTGATGTGCCTTGTGTATGTGAGTCTCCTGTCTAGCGTGACGCCGAAATACTTTGAGGAGTAGCTCCATTCGATGTCTACTCCGTTGACCCTTATCATTGCGAGCTTTTTCTTGGGGTTTTTCCAAGAGAAGAGAATGGCTATAGTTTTGGATCAATTGATGGCTAATCTTCAAAGACTATACCAGTTATGAAGAGTTTTGAGATGCTCGTTTAATTAGGCGGTGCATTGTGAGTGTTGTTTGGTCGTGCAGCTGACCGCGACGTCATCAGCGTAGATGTACGTGTTGATGTTATCGCGCTAATGTAAGTCATAACAGAAGATATTAAAGAGGGTTGGAGAAAGTTTGGAGCCTTGTGGGACTCCTAAGGTAATGAAGCGGGGGTCCGAGAGAGAATTGCCTACTTTTATGCGGAGGAATCTGTCGGAGAGAAAGGATTTGATGATCTCGATGAGATATTGCAGAAAATTTAGTTGGATGAGTTTGTACAGGAGGCCTTCGTGCCAAACTCTGTCAAAGGCCAGCTGTACGTCTAAGAAGGCCATCGTGGTGAAATTTTTGTGGATGACACTGTCGGATATGTTTTCGGTGACTCTCAGAATCTAGTGCACCGCCGAGTGTCTGGGCCTGAAACCGTGATTAAACATATTAACAGTAGGATATTAAACTTTAAAAAAATCTCATTTTTTAAAAGGTATTAGTATCAAGACCACATTTTTTTTTTTTTTTTAATAACTGAGGAATTATTCTAAAAATCATAATAGCATGATTACTATTTGTTTAAAAACAAATTTTTTTTAATATTGACAAAAATCGTCATGGTAACATAGCGAATAAAATGCATCACAAGCCTTTTTTGATCTTTCTACTAGATGTACATTCTTTTATTTACTGACGACTTATAGTCGCGCTTATTTTGTGCTGAAAACAAATACACGTAAGTAGTTAGGACTTTATAATTCATGTTTTCTTTTGAGCCATTTTTTAGCTTATTTCACAACCTCCGATCATAATTAATATCTTTTTAATACATAATCCAAACAAACAATTTTGCACATAACCATCGCTTTTCGTGCATATGCTCCTTGTAGTATACTGCAGTTTACTCTAATTTTACGCATGACTCTTATTTTGTAAGTAAATATGACTGCCTGAGATAAAGCAATTAATTTTAAAACTTACTGATTATCTATTAATCAGCAACAATATGTGGTGAGTCAGATCACTCATTATAACTGAGAACTTTGTACGACTAAGAATATAGTTACTCATGTTCTTTTGATCAGCTGTCTATACATATTATCATTGCATGTATATGATTACATATAAAACAAGGTTTTCCAGTATATAGACATAAACTAATCATCACTTCGCCCTGCTTTTTTCCATATTAAATATTTAAAAATGTAAAAAAGCTGTTTATTAACATTAGAAACATGCATATCCAATAATCCATACGTAAAAATTCATCAAATATAGCAAAAAACATGACAGCTTTGTCATTATCTTTTACAATAGCTGGTTTTAAAGACACCTTATATTTCTTACATCATGTGATATACCGTGTACGGTTTCGATTCAACCAGCAACATGGGACCGTTTGTTGAGCTGCCCTAACTTCTTTTAGTAGCATTTAGGAGATTTTTCAGTCAGTGTCAATTTATCTTATAATTATAATATTAAAACATGGAGAAGTGCGTAATCTAATTAGAACTAAATAATAAAAACCTATCGATGAACTTATAATTGGGTCAAGTAAGTGATACGTAAGTAGGAGGTGATAAGGCGTTAGCGGGAAGCTGGGTTTGAGCTGGGGGGGAAGCTTAGTGAGTCGTAAGGAGGAGAGATAAGGGGAAGTTGGGAGGTGTGGGGGAGCGGAGGCGAGCTATCCCAAAAAATTGGGTCGAAAATCACGTTAAAATAAACGAATAAATACGTAATTTGAGAGGGTTGTGAGGGGGAGTCGGAGGGAGCCAATAGAGAGCAGGGTGAGGCGGTGGGGGGGGGGGGGGGGGGGGGGGGGGGGGGGGGGGCTAGGCGTGACTTTTGTTCATACAAATATAGAATGTAGGAAGATATCTATGTATATACGTAATGTTAAAGTAAGAGAACTCACAGATACAGGGAGTCGGAGAACATGCGTTTCAGACGAATTTTGTGTAAATAAAAAAAGTAAATTTCGAAGAATTCATGCTCTTTCTATTATAAGAATTCGAACTAGTTGGTTTGTGGATGAACAGTCAGTTCAAATAAGATAAAAAGAAGTATGTGAGTACTTGGACACTTAGTATGGAATTATACTGCTTTGGCAGCGAATATATGAATTCAGATATAGCTTTAACGAAATGATTTTAAAAATAACCCAATTTCACGTATCAAAGGTTAGTGTTGGAATAAGGATATTTGTTATATGGTTGTGGATCCAATAAATATTCTAATATTAAATAAATGAACGATTATGGAGAATAATAAAGTGGATAAGACAATGACAGAGTATATACATTGCACAACGCAGACGTGCGGCCAGACTGGCTAGAAAGAGACTGCCTGCTTTTATCAAATCTTAAAACTTTAAAAAAAAAAGTTTTTATGCTAATAACATGTCGTCCTTGCCCCAGCTACATATGGTCACACACTTATTGTTAGTCGCCTATATATTACCTACAATATGTACATCGAAAAGAAGGCTTACAGAATAATGAAAAACCAGTTTTATTAATAAAAGTCAATTGAATCATATATAATGGACGATGAACAAATTTTTGATAAAATATGTTACGAACACGCAAGGGTCCTGTTCTACCCGGAATAACTATACGTAAGCACCTCATATCATACATCACTTCAACTATATACTGTGGCTGCATATGGTACAGCGTGCTTGTGCAGAGTTATACGTTAAAGGACTTGTCCCTTGCCCCAGTGAATGTATCTTAACCTAAGAAATTACCTTATCTACGGATAAAGAAAAAACATTGAGTGGGCTACGTGTGACACACCATAGAAGTAAGAACTTCGAGGGTTATTAAATGTGGACAAAAGCAATAAACTTATTTCAAAAAAGCAACTTACAAACGTTAGGCTTCTTCAAGTAATGTTGTTTCCAAAGAATATAAAAAATCATTTCTCAATAACGTAAGTATGTCTGCATTGAATTGGAGGAATTGTTATTTCCATATTATATATAACAAAAACTAAAGAAAACTACAAATTAATCATTCGTAACCACAATTTTATATTTTATTGTTAAAAAAAACTTCTTAAAACTGGTATGATGCGAAATTACCATGATAGTAAGTGTTATAATTTTTTTTTGCAGTTGATAGAGATCTTATTTTCGCTTTTTTTCTCCGTGCACTAAAGTTCAGCAGATAATAGCATTGTTTCTGCATTATTTTCAACACTAGAGAAATTGCAGACTGCACAATTTTCACACGCAAGATTGCAGATAACTCTATGCTCCACATGAATTACCACAGTTTTTTTACACTTGTAGAAAATTCATTTTATTACACTGGGTGGACCAGAAGGCTGTGTCTTTTTTATATGAACGAAAGAATTCTCTTAAAGTTCCCATCCTCAGTCTCAAAGATTTAAAACGTCATTCTTAAGTAACCAATTTTGTACTTGTAAATGCACTTTCTTGTAATTTTGCGTGAATGCATCTACCGTAGGCATAATTTTACCGATAGTCGCTTTCCTTTTTTTGTCAATAGCCATAAAATACACCCTGCACCTGTTAGTTACAACTAACTGAATAATATTTAGCTTAAACTTATCAGGTACATTCGATTTTCTAAGGATCAATGGGGCATTATACATTGCTCGGCCATAAGAATCTACACCTTTTTTAAAACATTAAAATGAATATTAACGAAAAAAATATTTCATATCAGGTGAAAATTATGTTATACTTCAGACAATTCCAGGAGATGACGTTGAACTGACCGTTTAGATATGTGGGGACGAGAAGAGGTCGGCGAGCGGGAAGGGGGTGACTTAGCATGTTATTGAGAGATGTTTGACACATTAAAAAAGCTTTAAATATGTCGAGAGCTGTGAGTAGAAAAGCTTAGCCTGCGTGGGTAAGCCTTTTGCCATACCCTAATATGTGGTAATACTGTAAAGTAGGAAAAAGGATGCAAAAAAAATGTTTTAGAATAAAGAAGGATGAAATAATATTAATATCTAAATGTCGCGAGAGGGCTGTGAGCCCAAATTTGTATAGGTTCACATCACATGTGGAACAAGCGATTCTGTTCTTATTTTGTGAGTAAACTGCAGGTCGACAGAAAGGGGATAGCCCCACCTAAATAACAATGTATATATGTATATGTATGTTGCATTCTTTGTTGACGTGAGTCTGCATACTGGCCAAAATGTTAAAATTATTTAATCATGTTAATGTTAACAAATGTTTATCGCTGAATAGAAATATAATCTTTTTTATTACACAACTTACAACTGTTCGTGCTGAACCTAAAAATATGCCTTAAAAAGCGTTTTTTTAATTGTTTTTGATCATTAAAGATAGTTAAGTTGTAAATTACAAGATATTTTCTGCTAAACGTCTATTCCTTAAAAACAATTGAGCCTCATAACCTTACATTAGCTTGTCTTAAATCTTGAACACCCTCTTCCAAAAGCACTTTGCAGTTGCTTACAGCCAACATAGGTAATATGATAATGGCATTTAAGGTAACTTTCATAAATTAATCGTAAATTTAAATAAACTAGAAAACTTTCTAAAAACAAACATGGAATAGTTCTGTTCTAGTCTTAAAATAATTCTTGTAATAGCATTTTGATGTCGTTCGCAGTCGTTTCCGACAACTTTAAAATACAGTTTCTGACAAGTTTCAAATACAGCTTGAAATACAGTATAAGATATAAATAAGGAAATGTTCATTGATATAAAAACATTTTTAAGGTGTTTTGATTAAAGCAACAAGTGATTTTAGAAGCATTAATTTTACTTGGTTTCCTGTCCATCTGTCCAGGACATATCTTGCGATCGATTTCATGACCACTTCAGGACATCAAATCGGATTCAAATTTTGGACACACCCTGGATTCTGAATACAATGAAAAATAGTTTACTTAACACCAGTGTAACTCCAATTTGGCGACCATAAAAAAATGGCAGAATACCTTTTTTAAAACTATCTTGACGTAGGTATCAAGCATAAGAGCACGACGAGTAGAGTACAATACTCTACTAAACGTTTTGAGCAATTTAAAATAGCAGCTTACGTAAAAAAAGAATTACCTCTTTTTCATAATCTTTTCCACATTGGTATTATATTAAAGAGCAGAAAAAGTGAAACACAATAAGCTATATGACATCATGAAAAGTCAAATATATTCTCACATAACAAACTATTTAGAATATACATTATTTAGATACTTCAAATTTAGGGGATAATAACATAAGTTGACTGGTTATATACGTACTTGATCTCCCCAAGCTTTTACTTAATAATGGATACATATTACTCTAAGGCAATAAATGATTTTTAATTTTTTGGTTGAACAAGTATACGCTCGATTTTATATTTGTTCTGTCTTTTTATTCAATAACTTTCCTGTTCATTACTTTACATGATCTTATATTTGATTTATAACAAAAAAAAATCCTACTTTTAATTACACTAATAAAGCAGATTATGACGTTGCAGTAACAAATATATTAACCAGTAAAATTGTATGGCTCTCTTAAGTCACGATAGTACGATAGTCTTCGATCACATCTAAAGCCAGATATTGCAACTGAAACATAACGATTTCTAGGTTAATTAGAAAAAAATGAAAAAAATCACTATAAAAATTACTCAATTATTGTCCGTACGGTGGTCGTCGATCTAATACTGGTAGGTCACAGTAAGTGATGGCGATGATTTGGCTGTTATTAAATACATAAATTTTTCTTTTTGTATGTCATATAGCCAATTCTTATTTCATACTTTTTAGAAGGTTCTTAAGGAGGCTTGGGCGATTTTAAGTAAAATTTTGGCTAGCTCTGAAATTAAGAAAATTGGTATATATACTTTTAATTATTAAGAATCTATCACTTTGAAAAAAAATAGGGTCAACAGGTTAGATTTCGAGAAAATTGGAAGAAAAGTAATTGATCGTCTTCTTCGCATACGCAGACGACAATGACGAGTTCTTATCTTTTTTTTTTATTGATATTTTAAAAATTTTAAGGCCAATAAAACTCTTAAATTTGTATATGTGATTAAGATATTAATTTATCATGATAATAAGCAAAAATTATTTTTCATAATCCTTAGAACCTTAGAGTGCCCCTCGCTTGGTACGGCACCAAACGCCCAAGCCTCCTTAAATAATGTTGTCACAGCATTATAGCATTATGATGTTTTTTCAAAGGCTAATTCTCCAATTTATTGTAAGCACTATAGAAATAGTTCCTTAGAAATATTATTATTTGGCTACAAACGTCTTACTATAAGTAACTATGATAGAAAAATGTTCATATGTGATTCTTAATTTTATTAATAAATAGTCGTTGATTTGTTAATAAATATATTTTTTTTTTTTATTACCTTATGTAAGATATAAAATAGGCATTCTAGTTTCATATATGTGTGGATTTAAACGGTCTACATACTATAAGCCTGGTCTAGTGTAGTGTTAGTCAAAGAGCAAGATTTTCGATAATAAAATTTTAAACGTTGTTTTTCTCCCTATCAATATTAGTATGTATAAATAATTTTTGATTTTTACGCTATTTCAAACAAGTATCAAAAAAATTTACAGTGGAAAATAGATTTTATATTGACAACTATGTACCAAAACTAGCACCACACTGGTAGAATTGCATTTTTGTCGAATTTTTGAACATTTATGTGTGTATGATGAGAGTAAGTGAAACTAAATGCTATTAATCTATCTCCGTTAGTTCATACAGTGCAGTTACACAAGCAATTTGTATAAAAATTTGAACCATTATTATGAGTCAAATAGGAAGAAAATATAACGTTCAGTATAATGTGTTTATCTCAGCCTACATGACGATGCCTTACAATTATACATATACCGACGACAAGAAATACCATTGCATATTTACTTTACGGTCAAAAATCATTTCATTTATTCTGTTAAATAGTTATTTTTCTTATTAATTATAGTGACTCATGTAATGCATTAATTTTTTTGGTTGTTGCTTGTTTTCCTCCTCATGTGTAAGCGTAAAAGAAAAAAGATTTTTATTAATATAGTAATTGTTCTCTTGTATAAAAAATAGAAGACGGAATATGTAAGGTAAACCTATAGGCACGCAGGCAATGGTAGGGAGTGCCTGAGGCACCTGCTCGAGTCTAGCAGATAAGTTATGGCTTGATAAGGCTGTCTGTGAACAGCGAAACGTCGACGATTGTCATGTTATCAATAAAGATATGTACTCCACATCCGGCCTTTATTTACTATAGTTGAACAGTATAGCTATTGCAATAATTTTTTTAATTCAAATGCACAAAAAATTTTACGGAGTTGTGTGATTGTATTTTATCATGGGGATACTATAGAACAAACAGAACAATTGATTTTTAGTTTTCAACGCTATGCTTTTTATGGTATGCCTTGGCGTTGGCGCTAGGGGATAACGAAAAAAAACGGTAACGCACGCCGGAATGTAGTACAAAACCCCTCTAACATAGGGTATCTTGGTGCAGAAGGTCGGGTATTTAATTCCGGCCAGCGTGATTCTGACGAGAATCCGGTACCCGACCCCACTTATACGAAAAAACCTGTGTTAAAGGGTTCGGGTAATAATCTCCGGCAAACGTAACGCACGGTATATTTCGAACTTATATCGAAGAAGTGATTAGTACGCTTGCTGGAAAGCTACTTAAAGGGTTGGCCATCTAGCGAATGGAACGGAAAGCTTCGTCCCACGGGCGGGTGGCTGTTTCAATCGCCGTTGCCACACATACTCGTTCATCGTTGCTGACTGTGGCTCCATAGTACAGATATGGTACCATGCCCGTACGAAAACTAGGACAACTTAGATTCAAGGCTATATCTTTATGAAATAAATTAAAATTTTGAACAAATTCTACTGGTGTAGAAAATGAGTGCAGATGGGCCCAATGTACTGTTAAATGATTTCATGACAAAATGAACTTGAAAACAGAAAAAATGCTACATCTCAAAGAAAAAGCCAGATAGACCAAAATTAATCATTTTTACGAGTTTTCCATGGCACACATAAATATCGAAGCACACTAAATTAACTTTTATCTCCCATATTTTAAATATATCATGATAGAATAGTGGTTGAAAATTTAAATAGAAGCTACTGCATGTCAAAAAATATTTATATAAATGTGCACAGACTATTTTGAAATAAATTCATGATGATAAACCCTTTAAATAAAATAAACACGCTGCATTTCGAGGGGAAAGCTGGATAAACCAAAAATATTAATTTCTATGGGTAAACAATATCGCCCACGCTTATAGAGTAGTTGGTCAACACAATATTATTATTTTTTTAAATGTCATTACTTCGGTACTTGAATATATTTTTGCTATATGTATCACAAAAACAGTATTTGTCTTGCGGAACTAATCAAAAATTTTGATCAAAACAATCACTTCAAAAATGGGGCTATTTTTGCCATTATAGATTAGAATCTTAGTCAATGACCAGGATTCAAGTATTAACAAATAATTTCAAAAAATTGTCCAATATTTCAGCAACCCCATGTAGAATCGCATATCGATTGTGAGAGGCTATCTTCAGTAAAGTTGCGTCCCGGGAGACGTCGAGGAAAGGTTTGTTCGGCTTTCTGATGTATCTACAGGGCCTTAGGCCGTCACCTGGCCCAGTGCATTTCATTATTATTAAGATGATCAATATAGCCTGATTTGACAAGACAATTTATCGCTCTTATCACGATGTTAGTTATTCTTTGCTGCTTATAATGTATACTATAGAATGTCATGGGTTATTGCTCTATATGTTTATACCTTTATTTGAAGATTTGTATAAGTACAGTTTACTGCAATAATCATGATTATGCAACGCTGCGCTTAAGGAGAGAATTTCTTAAAGAGTCCATCATTTTGGATTTATCGGGGCTTCTAATTGTATTTCCAAGCAGCTTGATAAGACTGTTCAATCGTTTACCTGATTCCTTTGATATTATTGGTCATCTCCTACTCCTGGTAACAATGCAGCTTTGGTAATATTTGTTTTTACTTTCTCTCTTGTATAATCTGTTGATAATTTGACACATATTTAATTCGTTCATTTGTACTTACATGAGTGATGTTGAATCATTAAATACATGAGCAACATAAAATAGTAACATCTTAAACGTATTAAGTTCTTTTATGATGTTACAGCTCACAGTCTATACAATATTTTTGCACAACTTTTTTGAGCAATTCATTGAAATATCCTTTAAAATATGCTTTGCATTGTTTCAATCTTTTGTGGATAAAATTGCCAACGATGAGGCAGAAACTAACAATATAGTGTTACGAGATGTTGCTGTTAAGGCTTTCTAGATATTTTTATGCTTTTACATTAGATCAAATCTCCTGTCAGGAGAATAGGAATAATAAACAAAGAAAAGGAATCTAATTTTTTCGACTTTTATCTGCACATAACATATTTAACATATTTGACTCTCACTGAAACACTTAATTTCTTTCTGTACGGTTCTACATTGTAGAATATTTTTCTTGACAAAAATATGTACAAACTTCAGAAGTAATATACACAATAAAATTTTTTATTTTCTTAACACAGGTAAGTTTGTGCAATTATTAAAAAATGTTTAACATTTGTGCTGCAGTACTCTTTTGTTTATTGGTTAGTAATAATAAGTGTTTTATAATTAACTAATGCAATTGCACATATATTATATATGCTACTAATTCACATTAATAACACTAGTTTTTTTAATCATAGCTTTAAATTTTTAATTTTTCTTGAATTAAATTTTGATAACTCGTCTCCTTAATGGTCTCCAACCTTTTAAGACTTCAGATTGACTTACAATTTCTTCTTTATTGCATGCTATAGCAGTCATATTACAACACGATTTATACAATATGAAATCTGCAACATAATAATTTACTAAAACATTTACGTAAGTGCTAGCCAGTATGTAAGTATTAAGGTGGTTTATACGATACTCCGTAACAGTTGTCAACAAGTTAAATCATTTTGTCAAATTATATGCAATCGATATGATTTTTATACCCAATACTGTGACTCATACAAGGTACACTGTGTAATTCTTTTAATGTTTTCCCTGATTAATTCATCAACAAAAATTTGTAAGTATGATATTTCAATAAGCCAAGGCTATTTTTTTTTCTCTAATTAAATACCTACAAACCTACCGATTTGCAAAAAAGTCGCATACATTGTACGAGATGCCATCGTTTATAAGCTTTCATCACATTTTCATATGAAAATCCATGTCTTGCAGTACATGCGACTTGTTTACCAAATCGGTACGTTTCTAGCTACTTTTGTTGCAGGAATGAAGTAACCTTGGTTTATTATAATATGACACTAAGAAATTTTCGACTACATTTTTTGGTTCAATTCTTTTTATTTTTTTCAGTGATGAATAAATTATTAACAATACTAAAAAAACATTTTACAGCATACCGTATACAAGTGATAGAATTGGGTATTGTAATCATACCGATTACAAGTTATTGAACATTATGACGACCCTTTGGGAGTCACGTATGAACTACTTTCATTGACTTATAAGATTGCTTGACAATTAATTAACATATAATATTAATAAGCGCACCAGCATTTTCGTGAATCTGACCTGTTACCTTGACTGCATCACCGATTTCAAAATAACATTGCGAGAAATTTTAGACATTTATAGTTAAATTGAATTTTTTGTTGGTTATAGCCCTGACGCCATATGACGTGCGTGCGTCTGTGGTTTGCACTAAATGGAATTTCGTCTAATTGAATCCAAAAGTACCGACAAACAAAAATAAAAAAAAAAGAAATTAGAATATCACATAAAAAAAAGAACTATATACTTTCATACTCACGAACTACTCCATTTGTCATAGCTAGCTGCTCGAAGTTAAATTCTTTTATGTCTTCCGATTCCTCAGATATTCCATGATATCCTGCATATGTCATCTCCGTATTATGTTCAATCACTAATTTAAACGGGACAAAATTTTGGAACTGCTTGAATTTTGGATTTAGAATCTTTTAACAATAGGCCCCATTTATGTGCACAATCTACAACAACAAAAAATAAACGAAAGAAATTGTTAAAGTGTATTCCTTTGATTCCACTCTACCTTAGTCAAAAATTTATAGCTATAATTGCACTATAACAAAAAAGTTGTAATTGTAGCAATAACAAGCTGTAATATTATCATCAACTATAATGTACCCATGAAAACACGTAAAAATAGGTATGAACACAAGTGTTTACAGCTATACTTTTTGTGCAAACTATGTGCGAATTTGAAGAACAATTATTTCCAAATATCATTTGTTTCCAAGTTATGTCAGCCACAAATTTTGTTCTCATCAGTATAATAACAACAATACTGGGAGATTGAACTAGTTTTGAACTCTTTTTTACAAAAAATAAATTTTTCAAATTATTTGAAGTTTTCGGACAGTATCCAAAAATACATAAATTAACTAGTTTTGGTGTTATCGTACGGAGAATAACACCATGTATGACCGATAGAACTTCAAACAACATGAGATTTAGTAACAATTTTTCTCCATAAATCGCACAAAATTCGCACAAAATGTATACCTGTAAATTTCTGTACTTATAGCTATTTTTTAGTTATAGGTATTAGTTTAAGGAACTGGGATATTTAGTTTTAGAGCCGAGACATGTAACAACACTTTATAACAAGCGAATTAAAAACCCATCGTCTCGTTAATAAGAGAACGCTGATTCCTTTATAGTATTCAAATTTTCTCTTTTTTCCACCTATGAAGCTGATTTTATCTCATGTTCTTGTATCGTTTATGAATGAAAAGATTTTCATACTTTTAAGTGTTTATACATACTTTATTTGACTTCTGAAACTAAGTTGAGCACGACTACATCGTAAATACTACATTATTTAATTTCCGACTGCCTATGAGTAATAATCAAATCTTCTGTTTTTAATGTTCAAATATTAATCTATGAACTGCAAAAACTTACGTTGCGGAATCTTTATTAACAAGCATTCTAAGCTCCTCTTCACTTGTAAATGCTACTACCATCGATCAGAGAGCCGAATAAATAAAATTATACGGTTACACAATAAATAATTTTCTTCCATACAGAAAGTGCACCGTTAAGTCTGCGTCCAGTGGTTCTGGAAGACTAACGTGACTGTTCGTACGCCGGATGAAGAACTGTACAAAATCTTATCTAATTTTGATTTCTTCCTTTATTTCTTATTTCCTAGCTTAACACAAACTCACTGCGTATCAGATTTGTATATGCGTAAGTGGCCATTTTCAACTTTTCATGCTGACGCTACAACACTCTAACGCTACGATTCGTGTGTTATTATTATAACTATATAGTGTTTTCTGTGTTCTAGCGTTCACGCTCAGAAGTAAAAACTCCGAATTTTCTTAGCGTTCTTAGCGTGAGCATGAATAGGGCTCCTAACACATCACTCACATTGGTAACCGATCACAGACAATTTGGTTCTCCCTAAGACTTGCTCCTTTATTTCGAACTATTTTTGCACAGTTTATCTCCTACCAATTTCGATGTGAAGATATCTTATGACTCTTAGCAGACCATAAAAATAATAATGTTTATACTACAGATAATTATAAAAATGTTTATTTTAAAAGTGATGATATCAATTTATTAGTAATAATAATGGTATCATTCTACTTACCTCATGGTATAAAAGTAATATTACAAGATTAAAGCATTTTGTACATAAAATTCTTTTCCAGCGATCGACCATTATAATGTATATTATACTTTAAACTAGCTTAAATTTAAAAAAATCAATACCAACCAGAAAATGGGAGATAGATCTTTTTTTAGGCACGACTGGTACACATAAGCCTCATTTTTTCACCGAAGCACAAAGTGTTCCCAACAAGTATTACCACAAGGGTTAGACACATAACTTTCGGTGATCTTGCATCGTTCACTTGCATGGACTTAAAAAATGTGTTCCAATATCCTTATGGCCAAAAGGGAGGTACTTCAAAAGTTAAAAGAGTCTGTTTTTTTGGGAATGTAACTTGAACCGTTAAAGTCTTACAGATTTGGCCTCAAAAAGACAGTTCTCCATCTCAAAACAATACTGATTTTTGTATGTATGATCTTACGACTAAATATGCCCTGATGGGATATATTTTTCAAATTACTAGAGAATTTTTTTGATTCTTGACTTTACCACCACATGTAGCGCTTATTATTCGATATTTCGTCGATCTGTGCAGCACGTTTTATTGCGAAAACATCGATGTACATAAATACAGTTTTAAACCTTACGTAATAGTATTTTGCATCGAACTTACTGTGACTGATAAATCTTTTTTATTACATAGAATACTGCGTCAAACTAAATAAAAATATTTTAATTTGTATGATGCACGTAAAAAATATGCGGTTTGTGTGACCAAAACAAAAAAGTACAAAATTGACAGAGCGAATAGAACTTCAACTATTGTAGTACTTGAAAATAGTGACTGGTTGTGCCAACCATTTATTCAATTAAAATGAACAAAAAAGTTATTGGTAGCATGTAGGTAGATCTTTGCCATTTTTTTACAAACATTCATTAATATTGGCATTACACGTTAACGCTCCGACAAAAAATCTAAATTTGCAGTTATGTCTTAATATAAAAGCTTATTCATTATTTAAATAAGTGTGGTTTGTTTCTGAGAATATAATAAAAATCAAAATTATTCAATCATGCAAATGATATAATCCTCTTATTGTTACACAATTAATGCTATATGTATGAAAAATTAATCTTCTTCAATCATTTGCTCCATAACGTTAAAAAATTGAACACAATTTTTGTAGGTACTAACGGTATTTTTGTATGGTATTCCTTTTATGTAAGTAGTATGACAAATTGTTCCTCATTTAATTTTCTTTCATTCCTGCATTGTAACAAGCATATATCTACGACGGACCTATTTCTAAGTGATATCCACCAATACAAAAAATACGTAATTCATTGTACGTAACAGGATAGTCTGTTAAAACCTAAAAACAATATAATAACAGATAATGTTTAAAGAGAGATACTACATTGTTCTTAAAATACTCATTGTGTAACATTTTACTGGTAGCATTTCAACATAATCGTTTGTATCTATGTAAAAGGGTATGTAATGCATCTGTTTTTAAGTAGCCAATATTACTTATTGCGAACACAAAAAATTAAAAGACCATTTTTTGTCATTATTATTTCAATTTGGCAAAATTAGGACCTCCAAGGGTGCTAATGGGCAAGTGCAATTAAACTTTTTACCTTATGACACAAATTTTTCATAGAACTTATATTTTCCTTAAATAGTACTGTTATATTTTTTTTAAAGACACTGTTACATCACTTGCAGTTTTATTATATTTCTTCCACAGCTTGCAAATTTTCTAGACGATGAAATTTTTCTCTCGTTAACAGCGTTCGTGAGAACACTATTACAAATATTGCATTGCCTGAACTGTCTATTTTCCTTTGCATGCTAGCAAATTTGCCAAATATCACTCATGCATTCCAAATTTATGATAACGACGCCTTAGAGAAAGACTATTCCAGAACAAAGCTTTCACGAAGACTATTCCAGCACCATGTACTCTTAGCAAGACTATCACAACTCACTGCTTCCACGAAAAGAATCCCTCCGCGCTACGTTGCGACCAAGAGAATCCCTCCGCGCTACGTTGCGACGAAGAGAATCCCTCTGCGCTACCTTGCGACGAAGAGAATCCCCCCGCGCTACGTTGCGTCAAAGACAATCCCTCCACGCTACGTTGCGACGAAGACAATCCTTCCACGCTACGTTGCGACGAAGAGAATTCCTTCGTATTACGTTGCGACGAAGAGAATCCCAGCACTCTAGACTGCGACGAAAATATTCCCTCCATGCTAAGTTCCAACGAAAATAATCTCTCTGCGCTACGTGGCGACAAAGAAAAACCCAGCGCTCTGTGGTATGACGAAGAGAGTAACACCACCATTCTATGTTGTGAAGAAAAAACAATGCTAAGTCTTGGTTGGGGAGTATAAGAAAAAAAAAATAATAATAATAATCAACGAGTATTTAGGCAAGTAAGTTTAAACCCCAATGCCTCCAAAAGCACGAAACTTTTTTGGTCGAATTTTTTAAATAATTTAATGATAAATATACATATAAACGAAAGGATAAATGAATAAGTGAGTGAATAATGGAATGGCTGAAATGCAGGTAGCCTTACCTGCAAGTAGTTTTTCTATAGATGCTTAGCATTTCTAGACCCTCGACCAGATTTGAACCAAATCTGGCACAAACTATGGACGGTTATTTTATTAGTCACAGCCCCAAGAGACATAAAAATTAGAGAAAGTGGTGGTCGATGCCATAAAGAAAAAAAAAGGCTTGAAATTAAGAATAAAATACGTGTAGTTACCTAGAAAAACCGAGATACGCGTCATAATTTATATTGCAAAATAGTTGCAAGATCGGCTTTTTTTTGTTTCTCTAAAGTTATTTCGAAAAGTATTGGTTTTACAGAAAAATGTTTTTCGCAAAAGTTGTTCAAGAGAGAATTTTACATAGAAATACATTGATTGAAAAAAAAAAAAAATTTTTACAGTTTATTTTTGGCCCTAAAAAATATAAATTGTAAAAATGAAAAAGTGAGTGAAAAAGCATCTTAAAAACTTTAGAATTTAATAAAAATTTAGTATTTTTAATACATTGGTATTATTAACAAATTCCCCCAAGTCCGATCGAGAAAGTTTAAAATGGCGGCCAACTGCCTGATTGTTAACTAAAAAATTGCATAAGCAATAACTTGCGTCGCAGCGGTCCGATCTGAACTATTTTTTTTTTAATCTGTAGGTACTAATAAGCCATTCTATTGATTCAAAATTGAAAAAATGTTATTGATTAAAAAATTGTTATTTTGAAAAAACTAAAACCGCACGTCCGTATCTTTGAGAATTTTGCACTTAGAGATTTGAAATAAATTGCATGTACTTGCGCTTATTTTTTCAATAGTTTACAAAAAAAAATTTTTTCTATGACCAATAGGAGCGAGGCTGGTCATTTTTTTTTCAATTCCTCATAGCGATCGCTGTGTTATGTATTTTGGCTTCGGATCGGGCTAGTTATCTTCTTCAATACTTATTTGACAATCAGAAAGTTTTTCCGAAAGGTTTACGGTGATCCCTTTGCCACAAACAATGTTAATAATCGACGCAAAATCACGCGCTTGCTGCGGCTATTGTATGCTTCCGCCAGCTGCAGTAGCTCGAATCTGCTTGCGCCGAGAGTGCCAAGACCTATGAGCTACGTTACTTGCATTATTGATTAAGAGACCCAAAACAACACTCTTGACGATGCGATTTTCTGCATTACTTTCTATTTTTTCCTCGACTACACGTTGGTGTAATTTGTTTTTTCGTACAATGACAGTTCAACTGTTTATTTAGTGTTTTTTGTGTCAGAATTTGGTTAACAAGTCCCATATTATTTATTAGGTTGATAAATAAAGTCCACCAAAATAGCTGTCTACTTTTGGAGGGATTGAGGTTTAAACTTACTTGCCTAATCACTCGTCTATTATTATAAACTTTTTTCTTTTAATTCTTCCCAATCAAGACCCAGCGTTTTTTTTCGTCACAACATAGCATGATGGTATCACTCTCTTTATTACACCGCAGGGCGCTGGGTTTCTCCTTGTCGCCATGTAGCGCAGAGAGATTATTTTCGTTGCAACTTAGCATGGAGGGATTATTTTCGTCGCAGTATAGAGCGCTGGGATTCTCTTCGTCGCAACGTAACGCGATCGTTGCAACGTAGCGCGGAAGGATTGTCTTCGTTGCAACGTAGCGCGGAGGGATTGTCTTTGACGCAGTATAACTCGCTGGAATTGCTTTCGTCGCAGTACAAAGAGCTGGCATTCTGTTCGTCGCAACGTAGCGCGGAGGGATTGTCTTCGTCACAACGTAGCGCGGAGGGAATCTCTTCGTCGCAACGTAGCGCGGAGGGATTCTTTTCGTGAAAGCAGTGAGTTGGGATTGTCTTGCTCAAGGTACATGGTGCTGGGATAGTCTTCTTCC
>JAPYYV010015329.1:0-15464 GCA_030522625.1 Copidosoma aretas
GCTTTTTCGAACTGGTACCTTTTTTTAGCGCTCTTTCGAATTGGTACGTTATTCCTCCCAACCGACGATATTACCAAGTGCATGTATATAGAACAAATACAGTTCCATTTTTTTGGGTTAACTCACTCGCTCTTTTTTTTTTTAATTACCATTCATTTTAAGTACTCATAGGACAACTATAAAAGCTATAACAAACATAAAATTAACCGGACTTTCAAATAAATTTTTATCACATCTATATTGCATTGATATAAGATTATCTGCATACTTGCATTGGTATAATCCGTCGATTCAATGCATTTATGCTGATTACACTTTTTTCGCACTATACACACATTTTATACAATTGTCACCATTATATTGGAAAAGCTTTCATATCTAGTGATTTTTTGATTTTAGTTAATCGAGTTCTAATTAATAAAATAATCTATGAAAGATATAAACAGTAAAACATTAGACAAATCTCATTTTTTTAAAAGTTATTAGTATGAAGAAAACTAATTTTTTTGAATAACTAAAGAATCATTAAAGAAAAGTGTAAAGCATGATTACTATTTGTTAAAGAACGAAGTATTTTTGATCATTATTTAAAATCTTAATATGAACATTATGAATAAAATGCATCAGAAGCCCTTTTTGGTCTTTCTACTGAAAGTAAATACCTTTATTTACCGATGAATTATAGTAGCGTTTTTGCTGTGCTGAAAATAAATACACGTTATGAGTTAAGACTTTATACATCATGTTTCCTTTTAAGGAATTATTTTCGCAGCTTATTTCACAACCTCCGATCATGATTGATATCTTTTTAATATACAATTTAAATAAACACTTTTTTACATAAGTATTGCTTTACGTGCATTCACCCCTTATAGTATACTCTGTCTTACTCTAATATTACGCATGATTGTTATTCTTTTAGTAAAGATGACTATCCTAGAGAAACCAGATTATTTCAAAACAAACTGAGCATCAATTAATCAGCAACCAGATGTGTGACAAAAACTTTTTTTAATTAAAACTTGTGATTCCATATGTTTCTCCACATGGAATTACATATGGCAATACCAATCCAAAACCCTTTATGTATTGCCATGTGTAATACCATATGTAATGCCATATGTAGTTACATATGGTTATTCATAAGAAATTGCATACAGAATGACGTTATATATTTTAAGGTGGATTTTTTCAATGCTTTACTTAAATTATACTAAAATTTTATACTTTTATTTAATTTCTAAAACCTCAAATTTATAGTAAGTGTGACTGAATAGTTTATATCTAGGAAACTAATAGTAGAGTCAAAATTTACGATGAAACAGAAAAACATTGGGGGGGGGGGGCTGGGGGGAGGTAGGGAGGAGTCTGATGGGGAGCTGGGCGGAGCGGGGGGGAGCGGGGGAGAGCTAGTACTCGCCCTAAAACCTTCATTATTATAATTTTTATTCATTGTTATCATCATTATTATCACTAAAATTATTATCATGATTTTTAAACAGACGTTTAACTTCTTTGGCTTGTGTCTTCCAAAGCATTGTCATACTAATTTTATTTTTCCTTTATTCCATTAAGTCTCATAGAAAAACCACTTTAAACAAATCGAATATAAAGGCTTACTATTTTTCAATATACCTGCTGACTTACTTTAATTAGTATTTATTTTATATCTCTAATCGTCTGAAGCTTGTTTTGTCTGATAATTTTTTTTTTTACGATGACTGGTGATATCATACCATGCAGTTGTTTTGCCGGGTGCGGTTAGCATCTTATCGGTAATTATTATTTTACTGCAATGCTTTATATTTGGTCATTTAATTATTATTTTATATTTTATTTCTATAACTATATAGTGGCTCCATATGGTGTAGAGTGCTTGTGTAGAGTTGTCCCGTGTAGGACTGGACCCTTGCCTTTTATTTCCCTAAATGTGCCGCAGGAACTTTGTTCTTACCGGGGGTTCCACGACCCGCTCGATTGTTTTACAAAAATATGAGTTTCGAATCTGTTTGTTCGTTTAGCAGTCATCGCTTCTAAATCTTGCAAGGAAAGTTTTGCCTTGATTTATATACCGTGTAAGTTCGATGATATGTGGTATTAAGTCGCATTTATTCATTTCTGTATAAGCTGTCTACTGTCAGTAAGTGTCATAATCTTCAAATTAGAGATCAAAGTACAACCAAAGCCATATATCGTCAAATTGATATTTATATCGTTTTCTAACTCGAGCAAAACTTTTCTTGCATGATTACAAGTTGATACGTCCAATACTTTGTCCGGAATGACCAATTCACGACTGATTTTTGAGGAAAAAAGAAAAAATTATTTTTTTCTTTATGATGCCAAAACTAAATAATCTCGAAACGATCGCCATCACATGAGCGTGATTCCATGAGTAATATTTCTGATGGTCGTTATTACATTCGTGTAGGATCCAGAGAATCTCCAGAGTCCGCTCAGATTATAGTGTTGTAGGGAGTGGAGCTGCGTGTTGCTGGTATCCTCGCAAGCGATGCCATTAAGGATGATCGTCTGCACAGCATTAAGCGTCCTTTGATCGTGGCTCTGCGATACGATGTTGGATATTTTTTGGTCCAAGAAATTGTAACTGCAATTTGACAATGTTCCAGTAAGAAATTTATATCCTTATGGTTTTCTAAAAGTTCGGTATATTTCCACATACACATGCATCCCTCCAAATCTTTATCATTATTATTATTATTATTCTTTTTATATTTTATCTACTCCATTTTTCCGCTTCATTCCACATTCACCTGGGGTCATGCCTTAGGGGCTAGAAAAATCCCAGGAAACCCTGATGGGAAAAATTCTGATGAGCCCGCCTTAAAACTACCCAGTGCGATTCCCGAGTTCCGAGTTGATGCCTAAGTCATATTTCGTAGGCTTAAACACCGAGACTGAACTCTTATGCACCTCCCGCTCACATTGTCAAGTGTGAAAAAATACCTAAGCGATTTTAAAAATTTCACAGGACCAACGGTCACCTGTCCAAGCAGTAACCGTGGTCAATCTTATCAAGTTCAGTTATCGACAAAGATGCAGTTTCATCACTCAGCCAATTTTTCGGTAAATTTTAATCTTTATTTATGTATAATCTGACGGCTATATATGCCTTGATGGTGTATATTTTTCAAATAAGTAGAATCTTCTAAAATTCTTGACTTTAACCATCACATGTAGCGCTAATTATTCTATATTTTATCTTTATATTTTGAGAAACGTAAAAACACGCATAATTTTTCTGTACACTCACATGACTGGAAAAACATTTTCGAAGACGAACGAAGACTCAGCGAGATACTCGTACAAGATCCTTGCCTGGTCTTCACTAGTAGAATGCTTGACGAGTGTTGCCAGAACTGCGAGGACTAGGGTCTGCGTCAACTGGTCTTTTAGCACTTCCGGATTGAGCAGCACGTTGCCTTCGCTGCCAGAGTGACTCTGCAAATTGAACGAACGTCGTTTCTACTTAAATGACATTCAAGTATTGCAATAAGTATTGTACATAGTTTATTAAATGTTCAAGCTTAGGAGAAGAGAGCACGGAATCTTGTTTACGTCACATTCGTGTTGATAATATAATTGATTAGCTGTCTAAGAAAATCGATTTTATTTGCAATCTTTTCACTTTGCTAAAACGTTAATGAACTAATTGAAGCATAAAACAGAAGGCCAATCCTTACCGTCGTGTCGTTCATTTCCTTTGGTGATGGTACCGAAAGAGATCGCTGCGTTTTAAATGGAATTCGTCCGGTCTTGGTAGCCGTATTTTAACGTTTATTTGTTGTTTTTTTTATAACGTTGTATCAAACACAGACAATAATATACACACATGACAAACGATTGAGGCACGTGGATGTTGTTGACATATTTTTTTTGTTTTGGTTTGAAAATTCGTTTTTTATAATAATGCAACAATAATTCAGAACACAGGCAGAGGGTGTAGCAGGTACAGGCAGCAACGATCATCAATGTCAAACATAGAAACAAATCAGTTTTTGCTCTTTTATGACAAATGTATTGACGCTTGCGTTATTACATAAAATTTATGGATACAGCTTTTTGTTTTATCTACTTGTTGTTACAACTTTTGTATTGATAATAAAAACTTGTTAGGTTCGTTGATTTTAAGTTTCTATACTTTCACAACTGTCTCAATAAATTAAAATTGAAACTTCGATCATTAAAATGATGAGAGACGCAACAAGTAAACCATAATAACTATTTGGTATACATTAGTTAATGAGCTTGGAAGATAACTTGACATAAAAATTACAACCAAAAAATATGCCAACAGTTAATTTATGGTTTGTGAATTCATAAATGGCATGACAAAATCAAAGTAATAGTACCTGAGGTGGCAAATGTTTTTGCTGTTTGGCTTGAGTCATAGCAGTTTGGTCCAGCTGATCCCAGGACTTTTGTCTTCGTTTAGCTGGACTAATTGAACTACCAGGTGTATTCTTATAAACAAAAAACGTCAATGTTACAAAAGACTTTTTTTTTAAGTTGAATATGTTTTTATTGCGTATTATATTTGTAATATAAATGTAGTTGGAGGGAATAGAACATCGTCCACAGCACTCATAGAGAGAAAAAACATCATGGATTTAGTAATCAAAGTACAACTGTATAATGTATTGTCGAACCTCGCAAACATGCTTTAAACATATTTTAGACCTATAGCGATGGATAAAAGCGTAGTTATTTGCTCTATTACTAATCTTTATAGTGTTACAAAGTACTGCATATAAAATATCTGGCAAAAAATTGTATATCATACTAAGCGTAAAATTCGCACTGTTCTCCCTGTATGGGGATGGCGACCTAGCAAGCTCAGCTCAGATGGCACCAGGGAGGCAAGCCCCCGGTTTACATTGATGTATACCTATACACATCGATATTTTGAGCACTCTGATTGGCTGGAGTCTTGCCTCCCTGGCGCCCTCTTATCAGTCAAAAGTCGTCAGTCGCCATCCCCATACAAGGACAGAAACGTAGCAATAAGTGGGTGTGCGCATGCGTATGTATATATTATACTGTATGACTGTATACACAAGATAACATGTGCCTGTAGTAGTTCGGACTGTTCGAAGCTCGAATATAGTGAGGGCGCCACCTCGGGCGCCACACTACAGTAAACAAATGACTCAGGAAATATCAGCAAGATAAAAAAAGCAAATGTACTGTTTGCTAGTATACTGCAGGAATATCACAATTGAAAACAGCAAAAAACTTAGTATTTGATTCACACCCACACTATAACCTTTAATAGTTTCTTTTGATGACAAATGTTTTGCACTGCATGGCACTATGAACGACTTGTTTTCTCTCTATCTCTCTTCATCTTAGTGGCTGCGTAAATATCAATCCCGATACTCGCGTATCTACCTGGCTTGCTTGTGTACATGCACTGTGAATACGTATGCGTTTAAACTTTAAACAAACGCACAATTTGCGTCGCTAATAGAAATATAACTTATGTTTGTGGTCAATCAACTCACTGACAGTGGGCGTTCGCTGCGTGCGTGCGTCTGCTCGTGCTTTGATAGCCCTCCTCCGATTGATTTACATCGTTCGTTTGCCTATATCGTTTGCTTATCATACGGGGCCATTCTCACTCACACCCATACCTCAGTATATCTATATATACTCAAAGACCGTACGATAAGGGACGAAATGCGAACGATACGCGAACGAACTATGTAAATCGAACGCAGCCTCATAGAACACGTGTAGTTTAGCAAGTTTACGGGACGAACTTTCCGCTGAGTGTGATATAAAAGCCCCGAAAAGAAATGAGTATCTGGCTGCCGAATGATTGTATACGGTCCATCGATGGCTGCCAAAGATAATGTTCACGGGCCGTACTGTGCGTGTCAGCAGGTTCATCTCTGGCCCATCTATGGCTGCCGGTAATTCAGACTGCCAGAGATTGCCCAGAGATTGCCCATAGATGGCCCGTAAAGCTGATGGTTACACAGTGATATTGTATGTAAAAAATTGAATAATAGATATTTAATGGCTTTTATTATTTAATTAGAGAACAAACAAGCGAAAAAATAGCAAAAACGGTGATTTTTGGATGTCTTTTTTAAAAATTCGTTTTAATACTCGAATATAGATCTATAACTTTTGAAGAATTATAGCTCTGTCATGTACATAATATGACTTGGAATTTCGTGATAAGTTAACTCTTGATATACTTTACAAAAGACTCTCATGATTTTAGGTGTGCTTCTAATGGGGAAAAAATGGCGAAGGCCAGTAGTGTCCCTACATTTTTAGTAAAATGAAACTTTTGATATTTTTGTATGCATGCCATGTTTGGAGCATCTCTTAAATCACCACTAAAAAATTTTACGTTAAAGTACAGTCAGAAATGAAAACGTTAAAGTACAGTCAGAAATGAAATAATTGACGCTCTGCAGTTTATGGTACTCTCTTTTATAAACCAGCCATAAAATCGTAATTCCAAAAAAAGGTCTCTATCATGATTTAAAAAAATCAATATTTTTGCTAGAACGTCACGAATTTTTGTAAGAACCCCTTGAAAAACGTTGTTTATCGCTAAGCTCAATGCGAAAAACATGTACGCAGGTCGCTAAATGGATCCAACATATGCAACACACCTAAAAAGTTGGTTTTGTTCGCCTGAGTACAAAACTAATTTTTTTCGAATAATCATAAACGTTTAAGGAAACAAGTTCAGACAAAATGACAAGAGATGTTTTATTTCTAATATAAGCCAAACCAGAAAAAAAAATAGTCTGAAAGATAATTATGCAAAAAAATTTTTTTTCTTAACAAGCCTGCGACACAATTCTTAATTTTAGAATTTAAAAAGTTAATAACTTTTTTTGGAAGAAATTTCAGAAAAATTTTAAAGATATTTTTTCTTCTTAAAATTGTTTCTCTCTCGGGCACTTTTGCAACCCTAGTACACCCTTGGTAGGTTTGCTAGTGCCCTCTGACCCAGGAATCGCCCTAGAGAGAATGCACATTAGTGACGAAAACTACTATTCAAAAGAAAATCAATTTTCCAATATCAGTAAAATCGAAAAAAAAAAAAGATAAAATCAAAATTTTGTTTTTCAGCGATGATAGGTATCCAAAAACACCAAAATAAGCCTTATTGAGTCAAAATTTGTTGAAGGAATCCTGAGATATATCTGATCAAATTCATAATTTCTAATATACCCACAATCACCATCAAATTTTTTTCTTTCATTTCGAAACGTTATTTTTTAAGAAATTTTATTATCCGACACAAAATATTGTTACATGGGTTTGTGGTCAGTTGGGTGGACGAAATAAGTACACAATGAGGACTATTAACTTTTTTTTATTATTACTTAAGACCGAGGGAAGAGCCAAGGGTAGCACGGTAACTTGGAGGTACGTCTGCCTATCTCAAGAGTCTCGCTTCTCCTCTCTCTTCTTAGTCATACGTCCTTGTCTTAGGTGGTGGGGCGCGTACGTATCAGTATGCTGTGTATACCGTAGGCCACGCGTTCGAGGTCACGACAACATCATCCTCTTGATGGCGATTTTCCTGTACATTGGAGGGAAAGTTGTTTGAGTAATGTTTGTGTCCTGTTGTTTGCGTTGTACGATTTTTCCCTTTAAGGAGTAAAGAGGTAGTCTTTCTCTGCTTATCTTCGTTTCTCCTAAGGACTAGTCAAGCTGCCTTCGTAGTGTATACATTTTTTTTTTTTTTTATGTATGCGCGCCTCCCTCTTTTATAACATTTCTGCAAAATTGCAAAATTATTTGATGTAATAAGGTTACATTTTAATTTTTGTACATGGTTTTTTTCTCTACATATTTTTTGTTGCATTTTCTCATTTGGTGGGTTTGGTATCATATTCGCAGAGTTACTAGTACATAATAATTTTTTTGTATGAAAATGGATCACGGTATACTTCATTAGACATCTTTTCTTATATTTATACACTTAATCTTAAGTGTAAAATGATTATAATTTGGTTAGTAGTATATATAAAATAATAATTGATTATTACAGGTAAACATTGAAGAATTAAATTTCTTAAGAATTATGTAGCAGTATATGTGCCCTTTTTCAAATAATGTATGTATTAAGATGTACATGGTTGGTGTAAGCATTAACTTATGCAAGGTATACATATTAATATTATTGTCAAGGCTGTCGATGGCTAAGGCATTACTGCGTCCGATCTATGTTACTAGGTTTTTCACTTGTTAGTATTACTAAGCAACTATAGGTTTGAATGTTAGTATGTTAGTCATTATATGATTATTATTTTTAATAACGTTGTCATCATTATTATAATTGTTATTCTAGTCAAGGATGTCGTTGTAAGGCTGTACTGCGTTCAAAAAAATTAATTGCTCGTTCATGGTTTGTTGTTGTCGAGCTGTTGGCCTCTGTTCGGTGGCCATACGCTTCTGCGTTTGATTGCCGGGCTGTTGTACAGGTGTTAGATGTCCCTGCATCTGGATGACGATAGGCTCCCTCCTGGCTTCTTCTTTCTGTATTATTACTGATCTTAGTGCTAAGCTGTTATTCGGTGCGGTTCTGCTAGTACTAGAGTGTCTTCTACCTGTAATTATTCTATAACAGATTAATAAAAGGGCCCCTCATTGACGGAGGCAATTTATTTACTTATTAAGGAGGTTCGGGAGTATCATTTAGCGAGGCGAGGAACGCGGAGTCCCCCCGGCCCGCGCAGCTTGGCCCCCTTTACCACGCACCCCCTCTTGCACCCTACGAACTCAATATTTTGCTTACATTTAGCTTTAGCATTGTTTAAAATGCACTATAACATGACTTACAATTTTACTCACTGAATCTAGAAACAATACTTCATACGTAGGTATGGTTTTTTTTAATATCTTTGCATTTTCCAAAAATATTTGTCCATGTAAACGACAAATCGAGGTTACGTTCCATAAGAACCTATGTTATCACACTCATTTTTATTTGTATCATTCTTTTCAAAGAGACCTACAATAAATATTGAAAAAATTCATATAAATTCTACGTATTCCAGACTATCAACAAAAATCAATATCATTGTGATCTCTGCATTTTATTATTACTCCCGAACCTCCTTAAGGTGCTTTACCCTCGGGAGGTACGCCATCTAGCGATATTTTCATAAACCTTACTCACTGATAGAGCCAAATGAGCACGTGTGTGTGCCAAAAGCAAATTTAGCCTTTATTTTTAGTCGTTTTTCGTTTTATAATTGAAATTACTTGTAAAAGTAACCGCACGATTTCTTTCTACAACTGATCAAAAAAATTCTTAAACTTTCAAGAATAAAATGAAAGTTTTTATTTGATGACAAATAAATTTTCCTTTGAATAATCTCCCAAACAGAGCGGCAATTCAAGAGCTGTTCCGTAAGACTCTGGTTGTTAGACAAGGCCGATCATACGATGTTAACGAACTTTGAAATTGTTTTTTACCAAAACTAAACGTACGATCTCAATCAAATTTACCAGGAACGTGCATTAATGTATGATCCACCTATAAAAACATTTGTTAGCTAAAATCTGAAAATTTATTTTCGGGCAAAGCACCTTAACAGCCTTTTTTTACAATTGTTTATGCTATTCTATTATTATTGTTACAATTATTCTTATATGCTACGACACTATTAACATAGTTTATTTTAGTAGACGTTAGAGGATGCGTTGATTGCGTAAGTAATCATATCATATTTAATTTGCCTGATGTCCATTTACGACACACCATTATTATTCTGGGTTTCTATTATGTTTTTTAAAAGGAAAAAAATAAATATGTATGAGTATTTGCGTGGGTTTTAGAAGATGTATTTTTTTGAGAAGATATATAAGTTATATTTTGTTGGCTTTTGCTGTTAAAAATTTTGTATTATCATAAGAAAGTTTGTGTTCGACTTTTTTTCTTCTGCGGGACGGATACTTTTGTTCGAAGGCATTTTTGGAGTATCAACAATGCTTTCACACAAAGACAACTGAATTCATTCTTAAAATACATAAATAGCATACATAGTAGTATACAATTTACAATGGAACGAGAATCCAATAACTGTAGATTTAACAATTCCAAAGTAAGTCAATAAGTTAGATTTCAGTATTTTTCATAAGCCCACTCATACAGATTCCTTGATTCATAATAAATATCTACACCCGTACGCACACAAATCGCAGTTTTTCACTCATAAATGGATATATTATTAAACGTGCCTTTTTCTGTAGAAAACTATAACAAAGAACTCGACTTTATCAAACAGATAGCAATTAATAACAGATATAACACGAAGATGATAAACTCGATAATAGATGAAATAGACTATAAAAAAGCAATAAATAGTATTTATCCGTCACTCGTCAAAGATAACAATAATTTCTTCACGTGTACTTATTATGGAAAAATCTCAGAAAAAGTAGAAAAATATCTAAAATCACAAGGCCTCAGTATAGCTTTCAAGACAAACAAGAATTTACAATAATTAATCAAAAATAACAAAGGAAAGATTTCGAAAAGCCAACTATCTGGAGTGTACAAGTTAACATGTGGTACGTGCGGAAAATAATATGTATATCAGACTGGCAGAGCCATCGAAAAACGTGTGAATGAGCCCCTAAAGGCATTTTTAATAATCTGAATACTTTAAATTATGCATCACATCTTTTGGAATGTAACCATGAATTTAATAGCGATTTCAAACTTCTACACAACACCTCAAAAGAAAAATTGTTAGACGCACTAGAATCTTTAGAAATGAATAAACTTCGACATAAAAACAGATTACTTGACTGCCAAATAGATTTGAACGATTTCCTGCTTCTAAATTTATTATAAAACGTTTATATTTGCGTTTCAATGTTTTGATTAAATTTTCTCTGACTATGTATACACACTGTACTTATACGTAACTCTGTTGACTGGGTGTATACCCAAATACATTTAGTTTATAATCCTCTACGTCTGAGGAAGGTACCGTTTACCGAAACGGCCGTTACGTGTTCATGTAATAAAGTGTGAAGATTTAATAATACAAACTCGTTGTTACTTATTTAATAAGTCACTTCCAATTATTTATTTTCGATCTTGATCAAATGTTGACGTATTATTATCTTCACCTCGTTCCAGCTTGCTAGTACTGTCGTTAACTTTATTGTTTTGTATAATTCTCGGGTAGTTTTCTTTGAGCTCGTTTTCATAAGATTTATTTTCCATAAATGAAGTATTAATTTCACCCGTGGGTTCAGAGCCGTCATTTAGGTCTCTTATCGACTTTTGGCTCTGATAGGGCGCGTCTAAGTCACTGCCCGTGTTTCCCGACAGTTCGGTTTTTTGTCGATCTGCGGTAGCATCAGATTCCCAGGAGTATATTCTTATACCTTGCTTTCCGTCAAAGTTTTTGCGCTTAAGGTCGAGCCTAACTTTCGCTTGAAAGTTGGCTATCGAGTCGTTGAGCATCGCGTCGATTTTTCTTTGTAATTCGGCCTCCCTCTCTTGGCGTCCTTGTCTTTGTCTGGGTGTTAGTACATCATTCACGTGCTCCTCTTTGCCATTTATTTTTCTAATGTATGGTTCATCTCGTATACTCTCTTTCGGTGCTGGTCGACTTAATTCGACCAGACTCGTAGCAGCTGGTTGCTGCTCTTTTCCCGTTTGAATTACGTCTTATCCGTGTGTCCCTCGGTCACTCCCTTTGTTTTTCTTTTTCTCATCTCTTTCGCTCAGTGCTACTACCATTGAAGCTTTTTCTTCTTTTCTTTTCTCTCTCTTTGGTGCTTCCACCGCTATACTTGCCTGCACTAGCTGCCAGCCCCAATGGTCTGTTATGTCTGATTTATCTTTTACTATATCATTTATTGGCGTTACCTCGTCGCAATGTGCCATGATAAGTTTAGTCGAGCTATTCTCTTGCTCGGGTGTATTGGAAAATTCCGCAGATTTTCTGCGTAGTTCGTCTAATTGGTGTTTACGTGTTTTGGGCTGTGTTTCTTATACTATGGCCTGTTTTACGAATAGTGTGCTTGCCGCTTATACGCCTTTTATCCTATTTGGATTCTTGCGCATGTATGCAAGTTTTTCATTCATTGGTTCAGTTTACACGGAAAGAGGTACACATCAGTTTTTAACGTGCCGAGCAGAGCATGATTCTGTGTTGCACCAGTAAGGGAAAAAGTAACACCTGTCAAGTTTACCCAATGCTAGTGTTAGAATTTCAGCTGCTTACCCGCCCATGGTATGGGAAAAAACCACACCATGGCTTTGAATTTTTAGTACTAGCACTACTGCACACAGTGACTGTAATCTGTGCAGACGATGCTTGCCATAGCATGGAAATTATGTATGCTGCTTGTTATTAAATAAGATGCCGGAATATCATTTTACCACACCAACTGATTGTAGTACTACTTAAAGTCATGTGTACCTCTTTCCGTGTACGTAGTATATCTTTTTTGTTGTTGCTTTGTCTACTCTTAGTGTTTTGTTTCTTGGTGATTCTGTCTCTGGCCATTCCGACTTCACTTCACTGTCATTGATTTGCATATATTCGCTTGAATTGTTATTTCCCCGGTGTTTTTTTTTCTTTACCGTGTTGTCCGACTTGTCTAAATCGGAAATTTCTATTTGATTTTTCCTGTTATTTCTTATTATATTTTTCTCTCGTCTTGTGCGGATCTTGTCGATCCTTGCCGGTGGAGCGTTCGTGTCACCAAATCCCTCTTTACCCTGTTCTTCCGCGAGATCATATAATTCCCTGCGCGGTAATTCGGGGTTTTTTTCTCCTTCATTCAGGATTGGGTTGCACGACAATGTGTCAGGTGCTCTATTAATTTTCCTGGGTCTATAGACAACGTCGAATTCGTAGCCACGTAGTTCTGCTTTTAGTCTTCTAAAATCACGGGTTCGGTTTTTTCGATGTATGCAAATGTTTCAGAGGCTTGTGGTCGGTAACTGCTGTAAATCTCCGTCCGTATAAGTATGATCTGGATTGCTCTTTTGCATAGACTATGGCAAGCAGTCCTTTATGGTACGTTGGGTAGCTAAGCTTTCTACCTTTTTGGCAGCGGGATGCTTATTTGCAAGGGTAATCTTCGATCATTTTTCCTTGACTTAATATTGCGCCTATTGCGTTATCTGATGCTACCACTATAGCTATCAATAGCTTATTTATGTCCAGAGCCAAGGGTATGGGTTTACTGCACAGAGCGTTACCGAGGGTGTCAAATGCTTCTTGTTAAGGTTCCTGCCACTTAAATTCCGTGTCAGTTCGTAAAAGTTTAAAAATTGGTTGTGCTATTTGTGCGTAATTTTTTATAAAATGACGGGAATATACCATGAGACCTAAAAATTGTTTAATTTTTTTTTGCGTTTGTTGGTCTTGGATAGTTTTTTACCGACATGATTTTTTCGGGGTTTGTTTTTATTTTTCCGTTACCGACTATGTGGTCTAATACTTTCGCTTCTTTTTTGAGACACTGACATTTTTTTTAATTCTATTGTTAGGTTGTTATCTTCTAAAGTTTTAACTTATCTTTTAAATCGTCTTCCGTGTTCTTCCAATGTTGCTGCAAACAGCATTATGTCGTCCATGTATACTTCTATTTCATGTCCTTGTAGTCCTGCAAGCGCTAGTGTCATCGTACATACAAATGTATTTGGTGAATCAGTGAAACCCATTGGCATACGTTTGTATTGGTAGTGGCCATCTGGTCCGGAAAATGCTGCCTTATGAGCGTCTTTTTGATCTATTTCAATGAGAAAGAAGCCCATTTTTATGTCCACTACAGTTATATTGTGGGCAGATGCGAGATAGTTTAGAATATTGCTTTGGAATGGTAGTGGGTGACACGAACCGACTGTAATTTCGTTGAGTAGTCTGAAGTATGTCACCACTCTCCATCTCTTCTCCCCATTCGGACCTGTCTGCTCGGGTACTATCCATGCGCTAGAACTATACGGCAACGTAGAGGATTCGATTATGCCCTGGTCTGATAATTGGTTTAACTCCTTATTTATGTCTTCCCTTAGGGCGATCAGGTACCTGATTCTTTTTGCTTCAGTTTTTGATTCTGTCGTTGTAGGTATTTTGTGTTTTAAGACGCTAGTTGCTCTTAAAGGCTCTCCGTCAAGGCCGAACACCCAAGAAATAAATTCTATCAATTCGCGCACGTGTTGTAGTTCTTTGTTACAGCCTGACGTGTCTGATGATTTAAAAATTTTCTCAATTCTTTCTTCTTTATTGATTACAACAAATTCATTCTTGTTTCTGTTCACTTTCTTATTATCATTTGGTTTTTCATTAGTATTACTTGCCCTAAAAATTATCACCATTTCTTTCTGTACACTGGAAAAAAGTTGGGTGGACCGTCTTCCCAACTTTACTGTGAACAGCGCACCCAACTGCTTGGTGCTCCCGCTCTCCAAAGTTGGGTGAACAGTTCAGCCTATTCTGTTAGAATTGTAAGTCTTAATATTTAAGTACGTTTATGCCGAAATCACTTTATTGACGATTGTCTTGAAATTCTGAAGATATGTTTTTTAGGTTTCAATGTATGTTACATTTATGTTTCAGTATTCTCGGCCGTACTGTTTTCAAGTTATAAGGCTTCAAAGTTGACTCTTTTAACACGTGAATCCAACCCCTGAGTTCTCAACGAGTAAGGTTTTAATCGGTAAAAAAACGGTATTTACAATCATTATACAAAACGAGTATAATATCAGAAATATAACTATGATTCATCTCTCAAAAGATTAGAAATATGGCCCGTGCCGTTTTAAAGATATCTCGATAAAAAAAAAGTTTTTCATGATTTTAATATATCTATATAGTTATGAAGTTTTACTCAACTCTTCGCATTATGCTAAAATTTTTGATTTTTTACTTTGTAAGTTTTCGAATGTTATGGTTGTTGATGTTTTTAAGTGTCAACTGACGATAATTACCAACCGTTATTTGAATTATCGATGTTATCTGCTATACTGAATTAGTTGTGTACCACTGAGTGGCATAAGCGTCCTTAATCGAATGCAAGTTATAGATTTACTAAAAAATGGCCAAAAAATGCGGTTTTTTACAATTTACTTAAAAAATACTAGACTGATCAGAGCTTACATAAACTCATTTGATTTATCTTTTTTATGTGCATTTTTTATGCTGAAACAGTTTTCTTCGTCAGATGCGTAGTTTTCTTTTAAATCGAAAAAACCCGATTTTGGCTCTTTTTGGCCATTTTTTGATCAAGTTTTTCCTGGGCCAAAATGCGTTAAAACTGGATATGTTTATCGTATCGTTGTCGTCAAATAAAAAAATAAAATAAAAAAATAAATAAAAAAATAAATAAATAAATCTAACAGAAAGGATCCACCAATACCCACTAAATAACCCCCTATGCCGCGTGGCTTTTGTTCCACCCCGGAACCGCGTTAGCATTACTTCAGGGTG